>RPOG01001150.1:113161-177683 GCA_008086565.1 Thalassoma bifasciatum
AGAGAGAGAGAGAGAGAGAGAGAAATAAAGCTGAGAGAGATGAAGACTAACAGAGAGAGAGAGAGAGAGAGAGAGCTGAGAGAGATGAAGACTAACAGAGAGAGAGAGAGCGAGAGAAATAAAACTGAGAGAGATGAAGACTAACAGAGAGAGAGAGAGCGAGCGAAATAAAACTGAGAGAGATGAAGACTAACAGAGAGAGAGAGAGAGAGAGAGAGAGCTGAGAGAGATGAAGACTAACAGAGAGAGAGAGAGCGAGAGAAATAAAACTGAGAG
The DNA here is from genome assembly GCA_008086565.1 of Thalassoma bifasciatum. Taxonomy (NCBI): domain Eukaryota; kingdom Metazoa; phylum Chordata; class Actinopteri; order Labriformes; family Labridae; genus Thalassoma; species Thalassoma bifasciatum. Next base: position 113,438 of record RPOG01001150.1, read on the forward strand.
AGATGAAGACTAACAGAGAGAGAGAGAGCGAGCGAAATAAAACTGAGAGAGATGAAGACTTACAGAGANACAGTCCTCTAAAATGTTTAAAAATGCTACTCTGTCCACTGGGTTTGTGGGAGCGTAGACATTTAAAAACACCAATTTTACATTTTCAAAGACAGCTTTCACTTTCATTAAAACACCTGGAATAATTTCATCAACAGTAAAAGAAAGAGGTAAAAAACTCCGAGCAAATAAAATCCCCACCCCTCCCCTCAGACTGGACCTGTGGCTTAAAACTACCTCCCCGTTAAAAGCCCTTTTCCAGTCACTCTCATTGTCTGAGGTGCTGTGGGTTTCCTGCACAAACATGACATCAATTCTTTTAGTCTCCATCAGTTTAAAAAGAGCGGCTCGTTTAAAATCAGCCCTGGCCCCGTTCAGGTTTAAAGTGCTGATGTTAAAATCACACATGGATAAAAAATAAAAAACAGTCAGTGAAAGGTAAAAACATCTAAAAATCATCTTCATCATTGATGATCTGAGCTTTTACCTTAAGAACAAGTTTTCTGAGTCTGTAAATTTCCTGATCTGTTAAAACCTCCCCCCCACAGCTCTTCCTGGTGAGGGGCCTGGCTGATTTTACAAATAAACGCAGGTCAGGGAAAAAATCCTCAACATTTGGGAGCCTGGAGCCTTTAGTTTGCTCCAGGAAGCTTTTTATATCTGCCGGGGGGTAAACAGACTGGGGGTCTTCCTGAGTCAGAGAGAAGTCGCTCTCTGACTCCACTGACACTTTGGAAATGACTTTTTTTACTTTTCTGTTTTTCTTAACACTTTCACTGTTTTTTCTCTTTAGAGAAACATTCAGGAGGTCGTCATCAGACATTTCCTCATCCATAATAACATCAGTGATTTCCGTCATGGAAACACACTCATCAAAACACAACACTGGTCTATTACCCCAACACACACTTGTCCCCGCAGCAGGGGGGGGCGGTGAGGGCTCCACCTGGGTGGGGCTAACAATCTTAGCCTCCACAGCAGGAAAACACAATTCAGGGACCGGGGGGGCAGTAGCAGCAGCCGCCGCGGGAGGATCCCCACCCGCAGCAGCAGCAGCAGCAGCGGGAGGATCCCCCCCCGCAGCAGCAGCAGCAGCAGCAGCCGCAGGAGGATCCCCCCCCGCCGCAGCAGCCGCAGGAGGATCCCCCCCCGCAGCAGCAGCAGCAGCAGCAGCCGCGGGAGGATCCCCCCCCGCCGCAGCAGCGGGAGGATCCCCCCCCGCAGCAGCAGCCGCAGCAGCGGGAGGATCCCCCCCCGCAGCCGCAGCAGCAGCCGCGGGAGGATCCCCCCCCGCAGCAGCAGCAGCAGCAGCAGCCGCGGGAGGATCCCCCCCCTGCAGCAGCAGCAGCAGCCGCGGGAGGATCCCCCCCCGCAGCAGCAGCAGCAGCAGCGGGAGGATCCCCCCCCGCCGCAGCAGCGGGAGGATCCCCCCCCGCAGCAGCAGCCGCAGCAGCCGCCGCGGGAGGATCCCCCCCCGCAGCAGCAGCAGCAGCCGCAGGATGATCCCCCCCCGCAGCAGCAGCAGCAGCAGCAGCCGCGGGAGGATCCCCCCCCGCCGCAGCAGCGGGAGGATCCCCCCCCGCAGCAGCAGCCGCAGCAGCGGGAGGATCCCCCCCCGCAGCAGCAGCAGCAGCAGCAGCAGCAGCAGCAGCAGCAGCAGCAGCAGCAGCCGCAGCAGCGGGAGGATCCCCCCCCGCAGCCGCAGCCGCAGCAGCAGCAGCAGCCGCAGCAGCGGGAGGATCCCCCCCCGCAGCGGGCCGCTGTGCCCCACTTTTCTCCGGACATGCACGGACCAAATGTCCCTCTGCTCCACAACCAAAACATTTCATCGTGTCCGATGACGCGAACACTAAATAATTAAATCCATCTACTTGAAACGAGAAGGACAAGTTTAAATCTGTGTTTTTATCCTTTAAAATCATATACACTTGTCTTCTGTGACACACAACATGTTTTAGTTTCGGTGACTTACATCCTAAAGAAACCATTCTAATTGGGGAGACAAGTTTCCCATAACGTGACAGCTCCTTCCCCAACAGATCATTTTTTATAAAGGGGGGAGCGTTAGAAATAGTCACCTTTGTGGCCGGACTGACGAGGGAGGAGACTGGGGTGAATGTTTCCTGAATCACCACCCCCTTCTCCACCACCTCACTCACTTTAGCCGTACTGTCCAGGAACATCACTATAGCTCCATTCATCCTTGACGCAGACCTCACGCTGCTAAAACCCACCACCTCACCCACAGCCAGACCGGCTTCTTCCACCGAACACTGCACCGCGGGCTGGAGCTTGATGGCGTGACGGCGAGTCAGCTTCTCCAAGTCCGCGGCTGCAGCTTCAACCACCGGCATGGTGCTACAGAGAGCACGCTGCCCCACAAACAATTCACACTCACACGCTCACACACACGCTAAAGCAAAAACCTTTAACAAACAAACACTCTGCAACAATTGAAGACTAACAGAGAGAGAGAGAGAAATAAAGCTGAGAGAGATGAAGACTAACAGAGAGAGAGAGAGAGAAATAAAACTGAGAGAGATGAAGACAAACAGAGAGAGAGATAGAGAGCGAAATAAAACTGAGAGAGATGAAGACTTACAGAGAGAGAGAGAGAGAGAGAGAAATAAAGCTGAGAGAGATGAAGACTAACAGAGAGAGAGAGAGAGAGAAATAAAGCTGAGAGAGATGAAGACTAACAGAGAGAGAGAGAGAGAGAAATAAAGCTGAGAGAGATAACGACTAACAGAGAGAGAGAGAAATAAAGCTGAGAGAGATAACGACTAACAGAGAGAGAGAAGAATAAAGCTGAGAGAGATGAAGACTAACAGAGAGAGAGAAGAATAAAGCTGAGAGAGATGAAGACTAACAGAGAGAGAGAAGAATAAAGCTGAGAGAGATGAAGACTAACAGAGAGAGAAAAGAATAAAGCTGAGAGAGATGAAGACTAACTGTGGCGGCGTTTTGGTGGGCAGCCGCCCTTCTTATGTTCAGAGGAGACCTGCGGTCCTGACGCGCTCCAATAATACAGTCCGACATTCCGATTCATAACTCATTTAATGATGGCTTGCATTCTTACAAACTCAAAACTTTTCAGTGTAACAAAAGGTCTTAGTAAAGAAAAGAGAGCGAGCGGTCTAAAAACAATATGGCTCTCCCCTGTCTGATCAGCTGCGCCCCACACCTGCTCACCTTTTACCTGTATGGGCGGGGCGCACTTTGGCACGTTGGCCAGTTAAACTAAACGTTATCAGTAATAAGAATAGTAAATAAAAATGAAAGTAAAATGGCTCTAATATACCAGCCCCTAATTGATTATCATATAACAATTACCTAAATAATTATATCACAATAGAGCCATTGCACACATGCAGGAATTTTGTCTCTGCTAATCAACTTCATATCGCTATCTGTTTATATTCCATTTATCAATGGAATGCAGGGTGAAACAGTCTATAAAGTCCTCATTTTTCACCAGTCAGAGGTCTGCATCCTTGTAAGAAAAGGGATATGCAAACTCAGTCTGCTGCCTCCAGAAGCAGACAGAGCTTTGTGATGGGCCTTTGGATGATGCTGGTCTTTGTTTTCACCAGAACACTCCGAGTCAATCCCTCTGATCCTGCAAGTGCTTTAACCACTCGTCCAAGGAGCCAGGTGTTTCTTGGGGCATTGTCATCAACTATGACTACAAGATCTCTGGGAGCAAAGTTCCTTTTAATGTTATTCCATTTGTGTCGCTCCTGCATCAGTGGGATGTATTCTCTGGTCCATCTTCTCCAGAATAGGTCCGCAATATACTGCACCTGTCTCCATCTTTTTCTTGAATAGTTATCCTTTTTCTCAAAGAGTCCAGGGGGCATGACAGGATTTGATTTTAAGAGAAGCAGATGATTTGGGGTCAGGGGCTCGAGGTCGTTTGGATCACTGGTTACAGTTGTGATGGGTCTGTCATTCATGATTGCTTCCACTTCACACAGAGCTGTATGCAGCCCTTCATCATCCAGATTCTGCTCCTTTAGGACAGAGTAGAGAATCTTTTTTACCAATCTAATGAGCCTTTCCCATACTCCACCATGATGAGCTCCTGAGGGGGGATTAAATGTCCATTCGATTCCTCTTTTCAGGAGTGTTTTTTGGATTTTGTCATGATCCAATTGTTTCACAGACTCTTCTAATTCCTTCTGTGCACCAATGAAGTTGGTGCCTTGATCGGATCTGATGCTTTTCACCGTGCCTCGACGACAGATAAATCGACGAATGGCATTTATGCATGCATCTGTGTCCAGCTGACTGGCGACCTCCAGGTGAACAGCGCGACTTACCAGGCAAGTAAATATTACTCCCCATCTCTTGACCAGAGCACGGCCACGTCTCACCTCAATAGGTCCAAAGTAGTCTACACCAACCTGAGTGAAGGGTGGGAGGTCTGGTGTGACTCTGTGTAGAGGGAGGTCAGCCATTTTCTGTTCACCAGCTCTCGCTTGCTGTCGCCTGCAAAACACACAGCTCTTGATAACTTTCCTGGCCAAAGAGTTGGCACCTGAAAGCCAATAGCTCTGGTGAAGTTTGGAGAGCATGTGGCCTCGTCCAGAGTGGCCCACGAGAGTGTGAATGTGGCTTAATATTAGTTTTGACACATGAGAATGTTTAGGCAGGATCATGGGGTGTTTAATCTCTGTTGGCAAAGCCATCCTCCTTGTCCTTCCTCCGACTCTCAGGAGGAGACTCTCAACATCAGCATCAGCATCAATGACGGGGTCCAGTTTATACAGGGGGCTTCCTCTTTTGACTTGTTTTCCTTGTTTGAGAGAGACTGTTTCCTCTTTAAAGTGATGTCTCTGTTCATAGCTAATAATGGCCTTTTCTGCCTTTTCAATGTCTTCTACTGACAGACCTGTGACTGAGATTTTGGGAAGGCTCTGAACTTGGAGTGATTTTTGTTTATCCTGTCCAATTGTTGTGCATTCCTCTTTCCTTCTTCTGCCAATTTGCTGAAGGAGGTTCCTTAGTTTCATCAACCAGGCCACAGCTCTTTTCAGATTATTCCATGATGAGAAGTACTCAATAAGCTTGCTTGTTGGCGTTTTTTCTGCTGGTGTGATAACAGTGCTACTCACAATGGCTTGTTTTTTTACCTCTGGGTCATCTGGAAGGACTGGGTCAAGTTCTTTAGGGTTTCTTGGCCATTCTGATTCAGGATTCTCCAGAAACTTTGGTCCATGAAGCCATGTTTTAGAGCTTAGAAAAGGTTCGATTCTCAGTCCTCGAGATGCATCATCAGCTGGGTTGTGTTTTGAGTCTATAAACCTCCACTGACTCACCTTCGACATGCTTCGGATCACTGAAATCCTATTTGCCACGAAAGTACAAAATCTTCTTGTTTTGTTTCGAAGATATTTCAGGACAGACTGACTGTCGGTCCAGAAGATGGATTCTTGGAGCTGGAGTTTTAGTTCTGCATGGAGCATTCGGTCTATTCGTGAGGCCAGTGTGGCGGCGGTGAGTTCTAGTCTTGGTATAGTTACTGTCTTGAGCGGAGTGACTCTTGATTTTCCCCATTACAAATGAGACATGTACTTCTTCTGAGTCATTTGTGAGCCTCAGGTATCTTGCAGTTCCATAACCTTTTTCACTTGCATCGCAAAAGTTGTGCAGTTGTGCATTTTTTACTCTGCCAAAGTTTTTTGGTTTTGTGCACCTGCTGATGTGAAATCTGTCCAGCTTATCCAGCTCCTTGAGCCACTGTAGCCATGGTTTCAGCAGGTCTACAGGAATCACTTCATCCCATCCATACCTTGCTTTACAGAGTTCTTGGAGGATTTGCCTGGCTTTTAATATGAATGGGGCCAGAAAACCAAGGGGATCGTACACAGAGCTAACAAGGGCAAGTATGTTTCTTCTGGTGGGTGTTTTGTTGTTAGCAGTGACATGGAAGCTGAATACATCATTTTCAATGTTCCAATACAGTCCTAATGCTCTATCAGGGGGTAGTTTTTCCCTGTCCAGGTCCAAGTTCTTAATTTGCTTTGCTCTGTCGTTTTCAGGGATGGATGCCAGCACAGTACGACTATTGCTAACCCATTTAGTTAGCTTGAATCCTCCGAGAGAGCACATTTCTTTGAGGTTCTTAACCAGGCTTATTGCTTGCCTCTCTGTTGGAACTGACTTCAGACAATCATCAACGTAGAAATTGGACTTAACTGTGTCAGACACCTCTCCATTAAAGGTGCTGCTGTTATCCTCTGCAGTCTTTTGAAGTGCAAAGTTTGCACATGTCGGAGAAGAGACAGCACCAAACAGATGAACTGTCATCCTGTATTCTTCCAAGTTTTTGTCTGTCTCCCCCTCTGGCCACCATAGGAATCTGAGAAAATTCCTGTCTTCTTCGTTGACTCTCACTTGGTGAAACATACTCTCCACATCAGCCATAATTGCAACTGGCTCTTGCCGGAATCTGAGCAGAACGCCGATAAGAGAGTTAGTCAGGTCTGGACCCTGTAGGAGTACATTGTTGAGTGATGTGCCTTTAAAGGTTGATGCACAGTCAAAGACTACACGGAGGGTTTTTTTTCGCTTGTGAAACACTCCATGGTGGGGTATGTACCACACTCTGCCCTCCTCTGGAGTCAAATCCTCTGGTGGTACCTTCTCTGCGTAACCCCTTTTGATGACGTCACTCATGAAATCTTTGTACTTACTGGCATAAACCTGATCCTTCAGAAACTTTCTTTTCAGATGTAGCGTTCGTTGTTCTGCCATCTGGTAGTTGTTTGGCATGCTGATGTTCCTGTCACGAAGAGGTAAAGGAATCATCATCACCGGCAGAAACTCTTGTCGTCTTGAACTCCGTTAGACGTACTTGACAGACAGTAGTCGACTGTAGAGGCGAAAGAGAAGTATCAAAAAGAGACCCTTCAGTACTCGTATAACAGGAAGGTCCTCGGAAAGTTATACGTGTTACCTCTAAGCTAAGTGTCTACGTTGACGAGGAAGAAGGTGTCGTCATCATACGTTGAGTGGACCGTTAACCACCCATCCTAGCAGTGTTCTTACTGCATATGGTCCATTTTCTTGGCTATTTATGACTCTCCATGGTTCCATAGCCTTTGGTACATTCACACCAATAAGAAGATCCACATCAGCATCTATCTCCTTCACCTTGATCTCCTGCAGGTAGGGCCACTTGTTTAAATCAGCTTGTGTAAGAAACAAAAAGGAACAGTGTCCTTAGAACAGAACTCACATGTTAAAACCATCACAGTCCATCTATAGTAGGAGTTGTACTGGTTGGAGATCTGGACGGTCGAGTATCGAGAATTGTCAAAAGAGACAAGGGTAACAAACGTTTTCTTGAAGTCAAGACGCCGAAGATCGTAACTCGAAGGAGGACTCCAAGAGACACGTCTTTGTGTCAGTGCTGCCTGGATCTAGAAAAGCATAGGTGAGTACACTTTTATTTCCATTACAAACTCTCACCCGAACAGGAACTATGGGGAGGATGCAGTCTTTACCAGCCCCAGTTCCTTCTCCCTCTCCAAGCGACACAAGTGCACTGCTGATTGAGGATTCCTCCGTTTTAGCTACTAAACTGCTAAGCTCTGCTTTGTGAGGATTTGTTTCAGTTTTTAGGGGTCTCTTTATGTGCAGAATAGTGGAGTGTCTGGCCTGGCAATTCTGACATATCATTCTTCTTTTGCAATTTTTGCTCAAGTGTCCCACTTTTAAGCATCCAAAGCACAGTCCCTTGTCTCTGAGAAACTCAATTTTAGCTTCATGGGGTTGTGCCGATATCTTCTGACATTCAGCCAAAGTGTGTTTTCCAGCACAAAAGGCACAAAAGGAATCTGTGTGCGCACTGGAGTCCAGGTTGACTTTAGTTAGTGGCTTCTCCTGTGTATGTTGTGCTCTGCTGTTAGACACTGTTGACACTGTGGTTGCAAAGCTGCTTCCTCTGCTTTTGAATCTGTTTGCTTTTGTGTCAGTGGGGAATTTGGTCTTTGAAGTCTTAGTTTGCATGATGGGATCATGAATATCACCAAAGAGAGGGTCTTGTAGTATGTTAGCCTGCCTCTCAATGAAAGCCACAAGGTCCTGCAGTCTTGCTCTTGTGGTTCTCTGCTCCAGAATGTCACATGCTGCAGTTCTCCACCTCTCCCTGAGTTTATAAGGAAGTTTTGACACAATGAGCTTCAAATTGGATGGTAGGTCAAGCTCCTCCGTGCTTTGTAGGCCTCTCATGGCAGTACAACAGCCCCTCAAGAAAAGTGCATAACTTTGCAGTGCCTTTCCATCCTCTGCTCTTATGTTGTTCCAGGTCAGGGCTTTTGTCATATAAGCATTTGCAATCTTCATATCATTACCAAAATGCACTTTTAATAATCGTTTTGCCTCCTTAAAGCCTGGTTCAGCATCCATGTAAAGACAACTCCTGACCAACTCCCGGCAGGGGCCTGAAGTATATTGCTCCAGGTAATATAGCATATCTTGGTAGCTGTTAGTTTTCTCCTCAATGCCATGCCTGAATGCTCTCATGAAGATTTGATAATCAAGTGGATTTCCATCAAAAACTGGGATTTCACGTGCAGGCAGAGATACTTGTTTGTGTTGTGAAGCTAATAAATCAGCAACGTCATTTTGTCTCCTGATTACAGTTAGAAAATTTTTATCATTGCTTGTCATGTTTATCCCACCACCTGTTGATGTTTGTGGGGAACCCCGAACTGTCAGATCATGTTGTTGCTGAGTGATAGGCGCCGGGTTTTTATTTTGTTGTGGAGAGCTTGCTATTTGTTTGGGTTGTTGGTTCAAATATCTTTGCAGCGGTGTCTTAGGAATTGCTCCAAGCCCAGCAAATTCAACAGCAGATGCTTCTGGAATCACTGTCTCATCTGTTTTTTCCTGGTAAGTTTCCAAATATTCATTCATTCCATTCCCATTCTGTCCATGCTGTACAGATGTTGCGATGAGNGTGGATTTCCATCAAAAACTGGGATTTCACGTGCAGGCAGAGAAACTTGTTTGTGTTGTGAAGCTAATAAATCAGCAATGTCATTTTGCCTCCTGATTACAGTTAGAAAATTTTTATCATTGCTTGTCATGTTTATCCCACCACCTGTTGATGTTTGTGGGGAACCCCGAACTGTCAGATCATGTTGTTGCTGAGTGATAGGCGCCGGGTTTTTATTTTGTTGTGGAGAGCTTGCTATTTGTTTGGGTTGTTGGTTCAAATATCTTTGCAGCGGTGTCTTAGGAATTGCTCCAAGCCCAGCAAATTCAACAGCAGATGCTTCTGGAATCACTGTCTCATCTGTTTTTTCCTGGTAAGTTTCCAAATATTCATTCATTCCATTCCCATTCTGTCCATGCTGTACAGATGTTGCGATGAGTTGTTCATTTTTAGATTCAAATTCCTCCAGCACCTTTAATTTTGCATCAGATTCAGCCAGACTCATTTCCAACTCCATTTGTTCCATCCTAGTGTTTAGATGAGCCTTCTCCATTTCTAGTGCATGTTTCTTCTTTAAAGCTGCTGCCCGGGCCAGAAGTGCAGCTTTCTCTTGGGCAACTTTAAGACGGGCTGAGGCAACAGAAGAGGATGATTTTGAGACAGCTGAGGCTTGTGCACCTTTTGAGACATTGGAGATGCTGTCTTTGGGTTCAATGAGTGACTGAGGATCCGTTTCAGAGATTTTCCATTTTTCCACATCCTGTAGGAAATTTTCAAATGTGGACATTTTTGGTTCATACCAGTTAATTCTTTCATTTTCCTTTATTTCCTCAGACAAAAACGTTTGAACTGACACATGAGTCTCCTTAAATTCATCCAATGATTTTTGAAAAGGGGCAACAGAATCATCCACCTTTTCAACATTCCCACCAGTTTCCATTAGAACCTTTATTTCATTCATTTTGCGCGTGCACGCTCCAAGCCTTCCTTTGCGCGACGCGCTGAGTGATTGAAACCTCTCCTCGGCTTCCGCAGCATCAATTGGCTCTTTATCAGAATCCATAATTCCTTTGTCTTTATTCACAGATGGAATGGACTTATGTACAAACACCGTACTTTTAGTTGTTTGCAAAACTCGTTACTTTTGTCCGTTCACAAACATCAGATTTCAGTGCGTAACAAACATTTCAGCCAGGCTTTCTTTTCCACATTAATGGCATGAATGAATGAATGACCCCCGTATCATTTTGATGACAGTTTATTCATCACATCACATCACATGAGGCAGTTTCCATGCGCAGCGTAACCTTCCATTCATAAATCTGCGCGCGACTTTCATTCATTTACTCGTAAGCCCGATTGCGGCTTTTACTCACGAATCCGCTGAGGCCGAAAGGTGTGTTTGGCTCCACAGAGGTCTTGCTTTGTTCCGTTGAGTTAGATCCTTCACAGATCCACAGGTTGCGTTGTTTTTAGACTAAATGTGGCGGCGTTTTGGTGGGCAGCCGCCCTTCTTTGGTTCAGAGGAGACCTGCGGTCCTGACGCGCTCCAATAATACAGTCCAACATTCCGATTCATAACTCATTTAATGATGGCTTGCATTCTTACAAACTCAAAACTTTTCAGTGTAACAAAAGGTCTTAGTAAAGAAAAGAGAGCGAGCGGTCTAAAAACAATATGGCTCTCCCCTGTCTGATCAGCTGCGCCCCACACCTGCTCACCTTTTACCTGTATGGGCGGGGCGCACTGTGGCACGTTGGCCAGTTAAACTTAACGTTATCAGTAATAAGAATAGTAAATAAAAATGAAAGTAAAATGGCTCTAACAGATTATGAATAATAAAGATTTGAAGACTGCACTTCTAAGTTCTGTAGAGACTCCATTTAGTGTTTCACTGTGTTACGGCTGCATGTTTTCTTTGTTCCCTCCTCCCCTCTGCTCATTCCAGGTGAGGCTGCTGATGCTGATGAGGCTCACCTTCCTTTAAAAGCTGAGTGCCGCCTGCAGTCAGGAGAGGCATTTTGAGTTGAGGACTGCTGCCCTGCAGCCTCTCAATTTGGGATTTTGTTTTGTGTTTTAGTTGTGGCACTTTGTTCCCGGTGTTTGTCTTAATAAATCCCTTTTTGTATTGTTTGAGGTGTGTTTTAGTATTTTAATGTGAATCTTTTGTAGATTGTTGTTAGTCCCATAGGGCCACTTTTAGTTGAGGCGTAACAACTGCAAAAATAGAAATCCAAGCAAGTGTTTGTGTCTTGTTTTTAGTAAATATTGTCTCATTATAGTTACACTTGTGCACAAAACTGTAAATGATGATTCCTTGGACATTTTTCAGAGAATATGAATAACACAAACACTGTGTCATGCATCTGGAGTCCAGGTCTCCTCAGGTAATACAGCTCTTAAATCTGCAGCTGAAATCGAAGCTCTCGCTGCGTCTTTGTGATAATTCTGCACTGAAATGAGAAGCCTGTGTATTCCTACTTGGATTATATCCTCCGTGCCTCCCTGCTGATCCGAAGCAGTGACTCTCTGTGACACACACACACTTCATTAGCATTTAGAGAGCCTGGGATCATCCTGGGATCCTCAGCAGAGTCTCTGACTCTCACTGTCACACACAAAAGCAGGAACAGGACAATCAGCAGAAGTTTGAGATTATAGGTCTATTTTTATTTGGTGACGAGCATCCATCCATGTGCTGCTCCCCCAGGAGGAGGACACATCAGGACGGATTACTGGAGAAAGTTCTCTGCCCGTTCTACTTTGTGTGCATCATGACTTCCCTCTCTTTCTTCTGTCTGCTTAATCCGAGTCTCTGTGCTCAGTGAGAGGATCTGATACTGTAAGAAGTCATGAGGAGATATTTTACAGACTTTGTCTTCAGCTTCTTTAACTTGAGCTTAAAAACATGCAGGAGGAAAAACCTGAACAATCTGTACCTGTGCACACAGATGAAGCTGCATCCTCAGCTAAACCACACACAGGGTCCAGAAACTAACAGTAATACTGTTATTAATTTTTATATTTATCTTTTATTCTATTTTTTAACTGTTCTTTTTTTAAACTTATTTGCATTATTCACCTGATTCATGAAGTGTACAGCTCATGACCTGAAAGATGTTTATGATATATATGTGAAGCTGTAAGTCTGATTCTGTTCTACAAACAATCATGGTAGAGCTGCATACATGTCTGATTCTATTCTGAACTCCAACCACGCTTCACAATGGGCTCATGACAAACATCTCCACAGCGGTGTGTGTTACAATAGAGCTGTGTGAGCTCTTTGTGCAGCAGGATGGAGCCAGAGGATTGTCTGTGCTGTATGATCAGTGCAAATGAGAAAACTTCAGCAGTGGGTTTGTATTTTCACACCTTCTGTTGTGAGTGTTGGTCTCTCATTGGACAGTTTTTGAGACCCAAGGTTTTATTTTTTTCTGCATGTTTTACAAAAACACTTCAAAATTTTATTATATTCACTTTAAGATTAAAAATAAAACCCCTCTATTATCTTGGCGCCTTAACACATTCAGAAATGCCGGAGTCCAGCCCAGCTGTCATTAGGTGATAGGTGTGGTTCATCCAGGACAAATCACCAGCTAATCTGACAGGTGATCCTCTGCTGCTGCACTTTTAGACCTGGCTGTGTGCACATCCATTACTTAAGTGCTCTGCACTAGGCTGATGGAAAGAAGAGGCTGCATTCAATGAATGTGGATAAATATCAGCTATTAGAATAACAGCAAACTGAACCAGTTCAAAGGAAAGAGTCTCTGTAACATGCAGTCACATTTGAGGGTCTTCAGCTCCCTGTTAACAGTCTTCTTTAAAGTACTTGAAAGTAATTCCTGAGTAAAAGTACAAGTTTCATACCAGAAAATGACTTTGGTAGAAGTTATAATCACTTTTTAGCATATCACTTGAGTAAATGTCTTGAAGTACACTGTAAAATATGATTTTGCACATTTATTATTCTAGCATATTATTCCATTTCAATTTTACAAAAGATTACTGATAATGTTGTGCTAACATTTAATTACATATAAGTTGGCTTCTTCTCAGCTACAAAACATATTTCAACTTCATATTCTATATCCAAATGAATCAGTAATTCATGTTGACTACACAATCACCTTAGCCCCTCCCAGTTGTTTAGTAAAGCTACAGCTTTCAACTCATACCCAGAATGCCTTTGATTGCTGGCTGGCTGAATTCTGTGATTTACTAAATGATGGAATAGATTCAGACAGATGCCTGAAGAAGTTAAGACAAGTAAAAATATTATTCTGGATGGACCTTCCTGATTAATTAATCAATCACTTTATTAATTAATTCCTGCTTCTACTTTTCTAAGTTGTGAGAATTCAGTCATATTCTAAAAAGGGACTTTAACTTCTACCTAGGTCATTTTCTGGTCAGACACTTTAACTTAAGTTTTGCTTTAAAATACTTTCTACAGACTGGTTGCAGTAGAGTCTGCTGCAGGTGCTTCCATGGTGGCATCAATAATGTGACATAATCAGACATGAGAACTTCTACTTTATGCTTGACAAACAGGCATCACGTCACCAACTACATTCTTTTCTGATTTAATTTTGTAGTCAAGAGTAACAAAGATGGCAAGAGGAAATGCATTGGAGTAAAACTTTGTCTTATTCAGGAAATATAGAGGAGTAAAAATAAAAGTCATCGGAAATATGAATAACAAAGTAAAGAACAGATATGTGAAAATTCTACTTATTTACAGTAACCAGATGTTTGCACTTTGTTATATTACAACAATAGGGTGACCATGAGTCTTGTATTGAAGATAACTACAAGTAAACATTCAAAACCTGGCAACAGTTCTGAGAGGTGAAGATACAGAGCATAGTCAGAGAGGATGCAAGGTCCAAATCAGTCCAAACAGGGCAAAGGCAGGAGTAGGAGGCAGGAAAGAAAAACCAGGTAGTCCATTGTTCAAAAATGTATTTTTCTTGTGCAAAAATCTAAACATCAAATATCTGTTTCCAAAATGGCCTCTGCCAACTAACGGCTTCATTTAGCTTGGTTTGGTTTACATGTCAGCAACGTGCCATCAATATCATTCCCTTCATTCTATTGATCGAACTGCAATTTTTTTTTTCTTTTTGTTGTTTAAAACCTGAAATCCAAAAAGTTGGGACATTGTGTAAATTGTAAATAAACCAATGATATGCAAATCTCATACCATATTCTATTCACATTTTGAATAAAAACAAAGACAACAGTAGGTGTTGGAACTGAGATTTTATGAGTTAATGAGATATAAAAGTCATTGTATTCTGTTTTTATTCACATTTTGCAAAATGTTCCAACTCTTTTTGAATCAGGGTTGTAGTTCGTCTCTGCTGGATTGATTTTTTTATGGCTTGGAGATTTTAACTTTTACACTGCTGTATATATCTAAATGTTGATCAACCACGATACAGACTCAATAAATGTGTTGTTTTTGCATTAAATAATGAGTAAAGTCAACATGTCATGAAGCGCAAAGCAGAGAACAGTCATTGATCTATCCGTGAGCCCCTTAACTGGATTAACATCACAGTTTGTTCATGTTCATCTTTTCTTTATCTGATTGTATTTGATCATGGTTTGTACATCATGTTATTCAAGTTAACCATTACAGTCTTGTATTTGATTTATATATCTATATATCTATATATCTATCTATCTATCTATCTATCTATATATATATCTATATATATATATATATATATATATATATATATATATATATATATATATATATATATATATATATATATATATATATATATATATATATATATATATATATATACACACATATGAGTCATCCCTAATGGTTAGTATATTTGATCACAGAGGTAGTCCAGTGTCCTCTTCATTAAAGCTGACACTCTGTCACCTTCTTCTTTTAATATGTGCAAATTACACTTAATCACAGCTCATTTGTGTCATCTTCGCACAGAGCTGCACCTCAGTCCTCCAAACACATTAAATTGTGACACAACAATTATGTGTTATTTGGTAGAGAAGGTATAATGGCTGCTCTCTTTGTGCAAAAGTCTCTCTTTGCTTCTTCTGATCTGATGTCTAATACATTCAGCCGAACAGAGGATGTCTTTGTTTGGGGACAAATGAAACTCCGTCATGTGATGTTTACTCCTCCATCATCTGACAGAATTGATCCCAAACAGGAGCTGTGAATGAGAGAAAACAGGAAACAGGTGTATTAGTGGCTCCACCGATGTCACTACTGCGTCTGTCTGAAAACGTTCAGAGTGATTTTGGTGTGTCACAATGTATTTAATCAGTACCACCTCTATTTCTCCTTTGTTGGTGATTTTATTCTGTCCTAGAGTATCATTGTGAGTCACGAAGAGTAAATTATCTCTGTCTGACAACCCACAGCTCCCATTATGTGACACACCTGAGGTTAGATGAGCTCACTTTTGAGACTGTCCACACGTCTTTGTGGAACAAGATGATCATCTGCTGCCTTCATACATGCTCACAAAGTCCACATGATGTGATCTTCTGTAAGAGCTCAAACATATGGATCCTTTCTTAAGTGGACCATGTGCTCTGCTGTGGTAGCATCGAGTACTTCTGACAATTGAATCTAAACTTCCAAAAGATAAATCCTGCTGCTTCACACTGGCTGTGAGTTTGCTGTAGGTGCCTTTCTCCACATGCCAAACCATTAGTTATGATGACGCAACGATAATTGATGGTTTGTGTTGAATTTGGTCATGGCCTTGGCCTAAAACCAAGTTTTCCATTCAAAGTAAAAACTCAACTGGATTTAGAATTTTGACAGTTTATTTCACTTATTTGCTGAAAACGCCTGGACAACCAAGGTTTGATTCAGAGCTAATGTGTAGTAGCTCACAGCTACAGACTGTTTCTGGTGTTTCAGTGAAGTGTGACCCTGTTAGCTGGGGACCATTAACTGACAAACACTGACACATTCAACTCAAGGATTCCAGTTACAATTATCACTATTTACTACAAAACTAATAGAAATCAACCTCCAATATTAAAATACTAAGCCTATGTGAAGGTGGTAAAAGTGCAGCTCATTGAGTGTTGACTGGCTCTCTGCAGAAACCACATGCACATGCCCTTTAAATTAAGCTGACCACAACAGCAGAACTTAACATGTTCCCACCTAGTTCAAAAAAAATATTACTCAATTAGCATGTATTGAACAAGGAGTACATTTATAACTTGTGTACAAAGTGTTGTAACCCTGCGAGCAGCAGCTTCCACTTTTGCATTAATAGAATCTGAGTTATTAGTGTGAGCCAGGATTTCACAAATTGAGTTTGGGTGCAAAATGGCATCTAGAAGAGCTGAAAATTTGTCATGATGGAGAGTCAGATTATAAGAATTTTCTGTTTCCACTGAGTGTGGAAATCATGCACAAACACCAAATGTGTACAGTGTAGATAGTTACTGTCTTGTTGCTTGCCAGTTTGCAATCAGTTCCACTGCTTGCTGAGTAGTGAGAGGAGAGTGAACCTGAGAAAAGGGTTGAATGACTAGTGACAACAGCAAACCCATCTTTGTTGTGACTAGTTTGTGGGTTTCTTAAGCAGATCCATCTACAAAAACAACAAAATCAGGGTTAATCAGGTTAGTTAGGTGTTTCTTGTAGATCCGGTCCTGGGGAGCAAATTTGTTTGAGGACAGCAACACAGTTATGTTCTTGACCATCGTGCGTGGCAAGGTTCAAAACATTGCATCTTTTGACAGTGATATTAAGCAATTGTTAAAAGTACAGCGAAGTATCTCAGCCATCATGCTGTGGAGAGATGAGAAGTTTTGTTTTGCTAAAGTAAAATCAGAGACACAGCATGTGGAACCAAGAGAGGTACATCTGAGTAGCCCACAATGTCCCTGCAGGCCACAGCTGCCTTCTCAGCAGCAGCTATAGCTTTGAGGTATCTGCGGAGGCCAGCAGCCACTGGATCCAGTTGTAAAGAAAAAACAATCTATAGGACATAGTTCATTTCAATGCTCCTGAGACAAGATGGTGTAGGGGTTTGGAACATTTGGGGCACTGGGCTGGACTGCTGAATTCACAGCTTGTAGATCTGGAACAAAAAGAAACATTCTGTTGGTTGATTTGTATCTCTTATTTTGACAGAAAAAAACAAGGGCTTACACACCAGAGTTATCACAAGAAATGATTACTCCTGCTGCTTTGAGGGACTCAAAAACCTGGTGTTATGCCATGAATGGCTTCTTGTGGATGAGAACATTGAGCCTTGCAAGGTTTGAAATCCGGTTTTGGATTGGTGACAACAGGTTCACAATCTTTGATGAGGCCAACATCATACCCATTCACAGCCCACAATGTCTTAGGGAACTTCTGTAGGGCTTTGTTAGCTGCAGCTTGTTGTTCAGACAAAACAACACAAAACAAATTCAAAAAACAAAAAAAAGTTTTAAAAAGTTTATTTTTCTTTGAGTGTGCACAACAGATGTTAATTTTCTAGAAAAGCACTGCAGTGTTGGTGAAAATAAAACAGATCAATCAGATGTTTGTTGGCTGCGCGCTGATATGATTTTAGAAATGGGCCCAAATCCTCCCAGTTACCGAACTGGGTGTTTTGCAAGTGTGATGTGTGGGACCGAATGGTCCATGGTGTACATGGTGCACTGAAACTGGTGTGAGAGAGACTGATATGGCCACTCTGTTGTGTCCAATAACTGTCCCAGTGTGCTCATCAAATCTCTCCTTCAGCCAACCTTCCTCATATTGTTCATCAGGTCCTGGTGACACAAGAGGTACAATGCAGTTTCTCTGGTGCCATGAACACTTATTTAAGAAGTTCAGAAGAGGTTGTTAATGATTGCAATTCTTATTGGCATTTTTGGTCTGCAGTGAGGAAGACAAAAGAGAGTGAAAAATTTGCTCCCAAATCAGACATTATAAACTTTGACACCTTCTGGGGTTGAGATCAGATGAAGGACCAATTAGCAAATTAAGTCTCTGCCCATCAGGTGAATGGGACAGGCTTCAAAAAACAAGACTCCTGCTCGAAATTTGTACATGACTGAACATTACAGTTGAACAGTACTGGTCTCTCTAATTGTATGAACCAAATGAGTACACATAATCCCTACTTTTTTTTTTTTTTTAAAACCACTTAAATCACAGAATGTTTCACTTCTTGAAATTTTCAGATGCAAACTGAACAAAATGTTAAAACAGTGGTGTGTTTACTGTCTAAGTTCCCAAAAGAGTGTGTTAATCTGCTTTACATGTGTGTTAGTGTGGTGCTCTATATGTGTGTGTAAGTGTGGTGTAGTATCTTCCTCTGAGCTCATAAGTTGGTTTGGCTTGTCAGCAGGAGTCCATCCCCCTCCGACAACCCTTTGCCCTTCTCAGTCCGACTTGTCTGCTGGGCTTGTTAGGGTGTTTCTAAGACAATCATGTCTCCAATGTCCATTCCAGTCACAGAGAAAACATGGCTCCTTTCATGTTTTTCTATCCCAGTCCTTTTCATTTGTTTCTGGAGACTTGTCACAGTTCTGTTTTTTTTTCTTCCTTTTTTTGTTTTGTTTTGTTTTGTTTTCTCCTTTTCATTATTCCTCTTAGCAGAAGGTATGTAATCCTGGGCAAGTCTGGGAAGCTCAGACATGCGTGCACCATTCCAGCCAATGCAGGAAATCTTGATGACTGAGGCTGCTTGGTTTTAGTCCAGTCAAGAAAACAATTGCGGAAGATGAATTTCCCCCATGTCTGGAGTACTGTTGTCCTCATCAGGTTGTTGTAGGCCACAGTAAGTGTTGAATACTCCTTTTGTTGTGGGGTTGGGCAGATGTTGTGAGGCTGCTGTGATGTCAGCAGAAGTCCATCGACAAAAAGCAAAGATTGCACCTTCTGGTCCTGTTACTTCAACCATGAGCATGTTGAAGGCTGCATGTTGATTTGGATAGAGTAGTCTCTGTGCAACTGGAGGAGAAAAGGGTGGTTGTAGAGTCCTGTGGTGAAACAGGCACGTCAGGAAAACCTGCTTCCAAGCTTGATTGCTGTTGTGGTGCTGCAGGGTCTGTTTCTCTCGTTGGATGTTGTAGAATTGTGTTCTGGTGGAGCTGAAGTCAGAAGGTGGGTTGTTGTCGGGGTCTGGATCCTGCTTCAAAGCCGTCAACTGTGAAAACAAAGAGAAGGAAAAATCTGCGAGCCTATGTGCTCTTTGCATGAGTACATTTTGCTTTTCATTTGTTTCAACTTTTCCCACACGGAAAAGGGCACTTGCTTCTGCATCGTTTAAACATATTGTTTCTCAACATTCTTCAACCTTCCGTAATTTTAACACTTTTTAGCAACAAATTATTATTATTATTTTTTTGTTATTTATTTATTTTTATTTTTTTAAATATACTGAGATCTCCCCCTATTGGAAATTTTAAACACAACTGTTCACAAATTTAAAGATTTTAAACTTTACTCCCCATATATTTTCTCATAACATTCACAATTAGGCCCTTCCAGAGATCCACTCTCAACGGAAACATACCCCATTCCAAATGAGGGTCGTGCACGACAAATACGATTTAGATGTCTCTATCAGGACCGCTTCATTCCTACAACAAGTGATAAAAAAGCTGGCCAAAAAGGCAGGCATTTCGTTAAACCGCAAATGCTAAAGGTAGGCACTTCATTAAACAACAAATGCAAAAGGCATGCCACAAATGCTAAAGATCGGTTTACTTCTTTTACAGAAATCAAATCCAAATTACTTCTTTGCAGAATTTCTGACTTTTTAGGCTTTTCTCAGAAAATATGAATGATAACACAAAAACCTTTCTATCACTCATGGTTAGTCGTTGGATGAAGACATTTTTTTTGAAAAAAAATAGTTTACTCTTTTTGAATCATAATGACAACAGAAACGTCAAAATGACCCTGTTCAAAAAATATACTCTTGTCTGCACTTGGCTTGCAATTATCTAACCCCCCCCCACACACACACACACACACACACACACTCACTCACTCACACATACAAACATACATACTTACTGCCACACACACACATGCATGTATGCACATACAAACATATAATATCTAGATTTTTATGTACGTACAGCCCCCATAAACAATGGAGCAATTGAAACAACCAGGATCTAAATTAAGCAGCTTCCCTGTCATCACACAGTAGTTATCGAATCATTTTTCACTCCAATTCCTTGTGGAGATCATACCTTTGTCTTTCCCTCCAATAGGGCAAATGTTAAGGCTCTGTTTTAGCTCAGCAGACGGACTATCCCAAAGTTTAGGTAATGTTTTTAAGCCCACAGATTGAAATTGAAAAGGTTGTGCTTGTTGGTCTTTCAGCGGGTGTTTACTTGGATCAAACTTTGTCTAACAGATAAGACTCTCTGATTAATCAATTAATAGTCATGTGGATGAGATGTGAATAAATCATGTTCATGTGGGATAACATGGATGTGCCAACACTGTAGGCTTTGGTCCTGTACTGAAAACACAGGTGCCAACTTAACTAAACAGCGCCCTCAGCTGGTCTTACACATCAGATTCCCTTTCCTTCGACACTGATGATTCCCTGTGACTGAACTCTGCATATGAAAGGTTTTAGCTGAGTTGAGTTGAGTTGAGTTTGTTTGGTTTAGTTTATTGATTAGTTTATGTTTAGTTTTTCTTGAAAGTTTCTCAACAACAAAATCCCTCTATAAAATAGATATATACAGTCTGCAGGAGACTTTATAGTATCAGCACCACTGCCTGATTCAAACATAACCCACTCACACCATCATGTCATCCGAAATGCTCCCAATTACACAGTACAGTCTTTGTTCTACACGGTGGGCCATAAGTTTCCATACACAGGAAAAATAAACATTTTATTTCAGACAACCGTTTTTAGTTATAAAATGTGCTCCATATGATTACCATTGTTTCTAAAACACAAATTAATATGTTTTCCACTGTTGTTGAACTTGCATAAGCAAAGTTGAAGTTCTGCTTGTGACTGTGTTGATGATATGTTCCTATGAATGATTTACACCTTTTATCGTCACCTGATACACCATGACCTTCAAGAGCCCCCAGAGACAACCACAGATGACCAAATGCACCATAGAGGGTATCCGAAACATAAAAAAAGATTTACGTTGATCATTTTCCCATTTATGGAAACTTATGGCCCACCCCGTAGAAGAGTTTGAAGTGTGAATTTGTAAATTTTTTAGTACTATTTAGATTAGATTACATTTTGGTACTATTTCTCATTCTTGCATTGCACTTGACACTTTGCTTTTCCAGTTACTGCTGTCACAATAAAATAATAAACAATGTTATTATACTTTATTTGTTGAATTTGAAGCACCAAAAATTCCAGAAACCGCCATGGCTTGAAAATCATGGCTAAACCAGCGTTCCCTTTCTTATGCCACGATGATCTCATGGTCTAAATACTGGAATTGTTGTTTAATCATGATTATTTGAAAGAGATTTAAAGGTTTAAACTGTGGGATTGTGGCAGTCAGAGATAGTGAAACCATGTCCATGCTACTTCTAATTACAAATGTCCCAGACTAACACTCCTGTCCTGTAGGTGGCAGTAGTCTTTATTTATCCACCGTAATCGTCGCCAGAAAAAGCGATTGGGTCATTTTTGAGCCTTGTGCTTCTCCGTGTTTGTGCAGGAGGCAGTGTTGTGTTTGGTGTTGGTGAAACTGGTCTAAAGACTCTTTTGTTTGATGAATCTCATTCTGAATGGATCTCCTTGTCATTCCCCATTAACAGTGATTATCTGAGCGGAGCTGCAGTCGGACTGTTCGCTCTGAGGCCGCTGGAAAGAACCGTTTAAGGCTTTGAAAGCGGAGAGAAAGACGAGTTGTTCTGGACACAGACTCTACTTCTATTTTCATTCTATTTTATCTTTCTGTTAGTTTTCTTCCTGCAATGATGAACTATTCAGACTACGACTCTGACGGATATTCATCCAATGAAGACGCAGACTATGTCCCCTCAGGTGAGGAGCACGAACACCTGCCTTTAGCCTGACGGAGCTAACTGAAGCTAACTCATGTTGAATTATTGCGGACAATAACCTGAGTGTGAAGGTTGAACAGCTTTAATGTTCAAATGCTGCGGCTCATAAATCAGTAAGACATTATACAAAGCTTTACGGATTAACGTAAGGTAACATTCATGAAAAAACTAGCAGATAAATTGAAGCTTTTGGTGGATGAATCAGTCTAGTATACCAGTGTGAATTCACACTACACAGAACAAACTGACATAACAACCCTACCAGTGAAATATACTTGTATGGGTCCTAGCTTTGACTAAACAGAAAATAATCTTACGACATAAATAAAACTAAGCTTATTAAGGATATAGATGAGAGAAATAGAGATAATCAGAATTGTCCAATAATATGGTAACAACTAAAGGATATTGATAATTAAATAATGCTTAATAACTATCATATCAATGTATAAAGATTTAAACACATTTGACCCATCAAAACCTCATCATTCATCCTGAACGGTGACAAGGGGACATCAAATTTGTGACTTATGGATGTGCTCATACGTTTTCTTACTGTATTCTTCAACCATTTTCTAAGTTTGATCACTTTTTGTTGGCATTTTCAAATCTTTAGATATCTTTTCATAGGGACGCACCAATAACACTTTTTTTTATCAAACTTAGTACAAGTGTATGCACTCACATCTGAGTACTCACCAATACCGATCACTGATCCAAGTACCTCATACAGTTCTAATGTGACTTTAAAAATGTCTTTTATTTCTTCACTCTCTCATTTTAACAAATGAAATGAAGACCATGACGTATCTGCACATATTGCTGACATTTTAGCAGTCAACAGTACACCACCTGAGCGCCACTGACAAACCAACTTTGTGCTTACTGCGGTATCAGCACAAAGTATTCGGAGTACTTTTAGGAGTATGAATACAAGTACTTCAGCATGGTATCAGCCCCAAAGCAAATACTGATATTGATATCAGTGCATCCTTATCTTTTATATCCTTCCCTGAAGTTCAGCTACCGTTTCTCACAGTCCTTTCACTTTCCCCGTGACTCAGTTCATATTTAATCTGTGCAGCTCTGGATGGAGTGGTGCGTGATACTGCAAAATTTGGTATCGATCCAATACCAAGTAAATACAGGGCCAGTATCACTGATATCAGTGTAGCTAGCAACACTTTTTACATGGAAAAGCAGTTCATCAAATTTATCAAAATAATACACAACCACTGAAACTACTGTCTCTGTCGGTGACTGAAAGTAAAACACTATATTTTTCATCAGATAATAATATTGGCTTTTATTTGTTCCCTGCTTTGTTGTACAGTCTTGTTTTTATCATGTAAAACAGCTGGCAAAAGTCAAATATATCATGTCCAGGCAGCACTTTGAGTAAGTGGGCCTAGTTTCCTTTGGCTCTGTGTACAGCACTTTATGTTCATCTGTAGTTGTTTGCAAGTGCTTTATAAATAAAGTTGGTATGGTACGGTATGGAAAAAATACATTTGAATAATCATAGATAACATCAATTCATTTTTATTAGAATTCAAGATATCATTTTAATTAAACAGCTTGCACACACTGGCAGATTAACCATTAAAGAAACAAAAATATTTAGGAAATCAGCAATTTACTGATAATGTAGAGCAGCACTGCAAAAAAGCTTGCACTAGGTGTTGGTCTAATACATTTTTTAAGCAAAATATAACATTTTTAGCAGAGTGCTGAAACAAAAAGTAAGCGTACGTATGAAAGAAAAAGTAAAAGTGAAACTTTAGTATTGTTCTCATCATATGAGGATTGATCGATACAATACCAACATTGTACCTGTACATCGGTATTTTGGATCGATCCGCCCACCTCCAGTGCTCGCACCAGAGCTGAGAAACTCACTATTTGTACACAGACACTAAATGGAATCAAAGAGCAAGGGTGTGGACACTTACCCATCACAGTCATTTAAACTTCTGTGTCAGCCTGTGTGGCTTTTATCAGGCCAAATATTTAAGGCTATGTAAATTGTTGATTAGGGCCATTTTGGTGATGTCAGTTATAATGTGAAAAGAGCACAAATTATCTCGTTATTAAAATTTGGCTTCACCTGACCACTATCTCTAAAGAAGAGTTTTCCTTATCATATTTCCTTGTGTCATAGTTTCCAAAAAAATAAAATAAATGGCCAATAGTTCACAATCTTTGAAAGCTTTATGTAGAGTCAGCTGTTTTTTTCCAAATAGGAGGGACTGAGAGGGACCAGCAGTTACTGAATGTTATCCCTGACTTCCTGAACATCTAATGTTTTCTGTCCTTGAATATTTACTTCAGAAGACCTGCTGCATCTTTTTGTTTCATCATTCAAACAGGGAATCCTTTACCTGACTGAAACTGCCTGACATGGGTCTTCTTTGATTAAAAATATGCTGATTTACTTCACAAAGACTGTCATCATTCTGTTGGTTAAACAGTAAGAACTAATCTGAACTGAACTGCTGTAAAATGCATCACAAACTTTCCCTCCCAAAGACAACTAACAAATAACAACCCCAGTTACACTGAAGGTTGAACGTTGTGTCAAAGGTACATAAGAACAGAATACACTGATTTGAATACAATCCTGTTGAACTTATATTCAATTGAAACCACTTCAAAGATATTTATTGATCAAACTGATACATTTTAGTGAACTGAGGACACAAATTGTTGAAACTTTGGAGCTGGAATTCTTTCACATTCTTGTTGATGTACGACTTCAGTTGTTCAACAGTCCAGGGTCTCTGTTGTGGTGTTTTGCACTTCATAATGTGCCACACATTTTGTTAAAGATGTGCTGAGGATATTGAACCATCACGTCTCTAAAGATCACTCCAGCTGCAGAGATCATGGGCAGTAAATGAAAATGTTTTATCCTATCTTAAACACAGCCAGTGTTGTTTTTAATGGTATGTTTATTACACAGCATTTGTTCTGACTCTGAAGACCTTTTTCAGGTTGGAACTAAACCCTACTTTCTGTTTCCTCCTCCTCCTCAGATGATAACCTCAGTGAGGACGACATTAATGAGTGTGAGAAAGAGGAGCCTCTGCACCGAGACGATGGTGTGCCACATCCTGACAACGATGGCAAGAAGAAGAGGAAGAAGAAAGAGCTGAGTGTGAGGTAGGAGAATCAGGAGACAGATACAGAAAAGATTTTGTTGACAGAATTTAAATAAGATGCAGTCGCTTTTTACTGTTTGTTCATAAAAACTTCATAGAACCCCACCTAAAGATCTGAATAATCCAGATGAGACTCTAGGTATTTGAAACTGTCTGCTTCTGACACCATATATGATTTGATGTAATTTTACTCTGGTAGACTTCAATCTTTTCAGATGTATCAAATCAAGGTGAAGGCTGAAGTAAACTTTTACCTTACACATACAGTCATGGACAAAAGTATTGGCATCCCTGGGATTTTTTCGGGATTAAAAAAAGCTGAAATTGACTCAGTTTTACACAAAACGCACAAAATGGGCCGGACAAAATTGTTGGAACCCTTAACTTAATACTTTGTTGCACACCCTTTGGAAGAAATAATTGAAACACCAATCACTTCCTATAACCATCAACAGGTTTCTTGCACCTCACAGATGGAATTTTGGACAACTCTTCTTTTGCAAACTGCTCTGGGTTTCTCAGATTTGCAGGGTGCCTTTTTGCAACTGCAGTTTTGAGATCTCTCCATAAGTGTTCAATGAGATTTAGATCCAGACTTGTTGATGACCACTTCAGAACTCTCCAGTGCTTTGTCTCCAACCATTTCTTGTCTGCCCCCCTGTTCCCCCAGAAGGACTGAGGCCTACCCAGGTACATGTTTTCAAACTCCAGTCTGGCTTTTTTACATCTCTTAGTCAGCAGTGGGGTTCTCCTCTGTCTCCTGCCTAAGCGCTTCTTCTCACTCAGATGATGACGTATGGTCAGAGCTGAAACTTCTGCACTCTAGGTCTGCAGGACAGTTTGAGTTTGTGTGGAAGTTGTCTGAGGATGTTTATCCACCACTCTAACTATCATGTGTTGCATTCTTTTCTCAATTTTCCTCTTCCGTCCTCATCCAGGGAGATCAGCCACAGTTCCATGGGTTATAAACTTCATGATTATATTACGCACAGTAGACAAAGAAACTTCAGGATCTCTGTTGAAAAATATGATGAATCTCAGGGATACAAGATCATCTCCAGTTTGCATCTTAAGTCCTCAGACCCTCCTCAGCTCTTCTTTCTCTTCTCCATTCTTGGTGTGACACACAAAGGCAACAACACAAAGGTTGAGTCAGCTGTTATACATTCTAACTGGTGTCAGGTGTGATTTCTATATTACCAGCACCTGTTACTCACCACAGCTGAGTTTAAACAAGCATCACCTGCTTGAAATTTAATGATTTACCCACAATTCTAAAAGGGTGCCAACAATTTTGTCCAGCCCAATTTTTAGTGTTTTGTGTAAAATTGTGTCAATTTTATCTTTTTGTCTTCATTCCTTTGTGTTTTTCCAATGCACACCAAAGAAATAAACAAATTCATACCAAAAACATCTGTAATTGCAATAATTTTTTGGGAGAAATGGTTTATTCACTGGAAAAATTCCAGGGGTGCCAATACTTTTGTCCATGACTGTATAAGAAAAAGGGCAGCGGAAGTTTCCCGGTTTATATGCCAGCAAATCAAAACCAAGCTGTATTATCCTGAAAGCACACAATGGGATTTAAAATTTGCTGTAGAGGAAACAAACATTTTACAGTCACAAAGGGACAAGTATTGACTCTTCCTTTATACAATTTAAAAGCCCCATTGTAAGAAAAATAAACTAGAATAGAAAGCAAACTCAGACTGGCCCAAAGTCCTGACTCACTTTTTATTTTTTTTTTGGCCTTTCTGCCTTTAATTGGATAAAGGAGGACAGTGGATAGAGTAAGAAAGGGGGAGAGAGTGGGGAATGACATGCGGGGAACAGGCCACCCGCTCGAGGCCAAACCTTATGATGTGTGGCCATATCCACGAGGCCAATCTGCGCCCCATGACTCACTTTTTCATGGAAATCTTATTTTTTTCCCTAACTCAGCTTTTTAGGATGCTCTCCGCCTCCGGTAAACTGGTCAACATCCTAACTGAAAAGACAATGCTGTTTTTATCTCAGTATTCTGTTGGTCTAAATCTAATATTTGGTTCAGTTTTTTCTTTCTTGAAAAACTTGAAAGTATGACTTAAGCCATCAGTCTAAGAGGTCACTGACTTAAGTGGGCAGAAAGACTCTGGTTAAGTTTGGCTACAGCTGGTTTAAGGGGGCAAAAATGACACAACGTTGAGAGAGGAAAGACAGCTCAGTTCTTATTATACCAGGATGAGTTGCTGCTGAATCCCTGGAGAGCTAAAGCTGTGTCACAGACACTCAAACTTACATCTATGGTTTTAGCCTGGGCTTTAAAATGAGGTGGAACAAGAGCCCTGTCATCCTCCTCCAGCTCACCATCCCTGATGTACTGAACTTTTTAGAGTTTGTAATCAAAGATCGACCAGCTGAGTTTGACTTTGTCTTCACAGGAAGAGGAAGAAAGGAGTCCTGAAGGTAGACAAAGAGGAGGAAGATGAGGGAGCAGAGGAGGCTCAGCTGCCTCAGGAGGACAAGGAGAAAGTGTGTGAGGAGAGGACGGATGACGACGAAAAACAGAAGAAAAAATCAGACGACCTCTGGGCCAGTTTCCTGTCCGACGTAGGATCCAGACCCAAAACCACAAATACGGCCTCACAGTCCAGCTCCACACAGAAGGTAAATGTGTGCTGATGCTCAGAGAGGTGCTGTTTTAAAACATACACTCACACAGAGGTCATTCACAGAGAGATGATCCTAATATAATAACCATCACACTTAATACTTACCACTGTTGATAACCTGACTCAGTATACTTTGTCTGTGATTTTTCTGTCCCTAAAGGTTGATTTCTTTTACCCACAGGATGAGTCCTCACCACAGAAAGTTGCTCTTTCTGCTACAAAAACCAACGAGTCAGCTAAGGTCACCATCACTAAAGTTTTTGACTTTGCTGGAGAGGAAGTGAGGTGGGTTTGTTTCAAAATAAAACTCATACTTACAGACACACTGCTTCATGAGAATAGTTTTCTCTTTGTTTATAAAAATCAAAGCAGCTTTTCCAAAGAAAGCCACTCCATTTATACAAATAATACTAAACAGGGAATAAAATGACGGCACCATGCACTGAGCTTGACTAAAGTTGGATTTCAACTCAAATATACAGTTGTGCCCAAAATCCCCCCCCCAAAAAAAAATTAAAATAAAAAAACATTTTTATCTCTCATGGTTAGTGGTTGGGTGAAGACATTTATTGAAAAAAAAAATAGCCTACTCTTTTTTAAATCATAATGACAACAGAAACTTCCAAAATGACCCTGTTAAGAAGTTTACACAACTCTGGTGGTTTTTTCCTGATAAATGCACAAAAGTGAACACAAATGTGTTTGAATGTTTCCTAAAGGTAACCATCCTCACCTGTGATCTATTTACTTGTAATCAGTGTGTGTGTATAAAAAAAAAATGACCAGGGTCGAAGTTTCTGTTGTCATTATGATTTAAGAAGAACAAACACAGTTGTTTGTTAAAAAATGTCTTCACCCAACCTCTAACCATGAGTGATAGAAAGGTTTTGTTATCATTCATATTTTCTGAGAAAAGGCCAAAAAATCAGAAAATTCTGCTGGAGGGGTGTGAACTTTTAGGCACAAATGTATTTTAGCCTTTGCTTTGCTTTTGCCCCAAACCAATGAATCAAAACTGTACTCAATCATGCCCTCAGATAACCTGTTTTTTTCACACTGACCTCTAGGTGGTGCCACACACACACACACACACGCACACACACTCACACACACACACACACACACACACACACACACACACTCACTCTGGTTGTGTGAGTAGAGTGTGATACAAAGCTGTGCAGGTCTTAGGTGGGATTGTTCCAGGGTCACTTCCAGCATGTTCTCTGCAAGTTTGAACCTTTAGTAGTTTTTAAATTCACATCAGCATATCCAGAACAATCTGTAAAGATTTTGCAGCAAAATCTACAACTATATTCACTCTACCAGTCAAAAGTTTAACAACACACCAGTTTTTACCGTTTCTTTTAAATAGAGATTATGCAGTTTAAGTTTCTCTGATATGAAAGTATGGACAACTGATAAAAACTGATGTTTAAAAATGAGTCATGGAATCAATTTGCACAACAAAAATGACAGAAATTTAAATTAACATTGCTATACTCTGACTATCAAGCCAACACTCCCTTTGGCCATTATGTATCTGTTTGTTGTTTTTCTAAAGTGACTCAGGATTACAGAGTCTGCAGGTAAATGATGTCACATTGATTTGCTGAGCGTCGTTTAGATTAGCAGGTTTAGCTCCTGTCACTGAGTGGTGATATGCCAGTTCAACCAGACACAGCTTTCATACAGCTTGATCTCCATTTACTGGATCAACATACCAGCAAATCACACCATGCTACCGGGCCACATCTATCCTCTGTGACTCTTCTACATACTGGTAGTAAAGCTTTAAAGCATTATGGCAGCAAATACACTCCTGTCCAAATCTTAGCCAGACCTGCTGAAAAAGTGCACAAATTTACTTTTTGCATTGTTGGAACTTAAAAAGACTGTAAGTAGAGTTTCAAAATGATAAAAGAAGAAACAAGAGGGAGACAAAAAATTGAGTAAGCAATTCAGTACAAACAACAATGAAATGTTAATAGTCCGTTCATCAGCTTACCAAAAGTTTAAGACTACAGCTAATAAAAAAAGACTGAACTCTGAAGGGCTCCACTGTTCTTGTTGATCACTTCAGAAATGAGTTTGTTCATGTTTAATGTGAGTGTTTCCAGAAGGTTAGTGGAAACGTTGCTCCGAGTGGTGAAGATGCTTCATTGAGGTCGTCCACTGTCTGGAACTGACGTCCATTTTTGTAAACTTCCCTCTCCATCCATCCCATAATGTTCTCACTGTGATTTAGATCAGGGGAACAGGCAGGATGGTCCAAAAGAGTGAGCTTATTCCTCTGGGAGAAGAAGAAGTCCTTTGTCAGGCCGCCATTGAAAACTGTAGCATTGTCCTGTTGAAAAAGCCAGTTATGAGCAAACAGACCAGGGCCCTCAGTCATGAAGGACCCCCCCCCTGCAACATCACATGGCCAGCCGCTGTTTGACGCGACCGTCAGCTCCATTGTTCTACTGTAGGAAAAAGCAGATCATAATGACCCCCCCCCCCCTATCTGCCGCCTAGAAAATGTCTCAGTGGGATCTCCTCGTCATGACAGTTCTTGTTTTTGTTCTTAGAGCTCTCCCCTCTCAGACACCGTCTGATGGTAATTGAACAGTCAATTGTGGTAGTGGCCTTAACTTGGGTCACAAGATTATTTTGTGTCCTGACAGACAGCCAATCAGATCCTCAGGTTCAGTGCTGGTGAAATGTTTTTGGGTTAACCACTTGACTTTTTCTTCCATAACTTTCAATTCTTTGAAGAAATTCAAAATGGCCATCTCACTGTGTCCAAACTCAGCAGTGATGGCGTTGCATTGTGAGAGGCCTTGATTATGCAGCTCAACAATCTGACCATGTTCAAAGAGAGAAAGCTTTTTAGCCTTCACCATCAGGAGGTCATGAAAGTGAGAAAACCTGACAGAAAATCACCTTTAATCTACTTTTTGAGTAGATTTTTGTCCTTCAAAGTCAGTGGTCTTTAACTTTTGTTCAGCAGATGAACAGACTGTTTGTCTTAAATGTTTTGCAATAATTTGCTTGCCAGTTGTTTTTCTTCCATGAAGCTCTGGTATTATTTTGAAAGGAGTGCACATAACCTTCAGCATTCCCTCCTCCTGTAGCAGAATCGTGCTGGCTCTAGCCAGAACTTTCTCCAGAGTCAGTGAGCAGGTTTCTGATGGTCTGGGCCTCCTGTCATGTGTTTTCTCTGTCAGGGTATAATGAGTGTTCACCGTGAATTATGAATGAATGTCAATGTTCTTCTTGTCTCTGGAGCATCCATGTACAGATTTTAAGTAAATTATTTAGATCTGTGTAACCTTTTATTTTCTAAACACTCATCTGAACTCAGCTTTACTTATTCATGATGTACTTTTAGATCAGCACGCAGCTGAAGTGCCTCAGGTTTGGAACAGCACAGACAGATTTATAACATAATGCAATCATATAGTGAGAAGGCTGAAATAGGTCAGGAAGTTGAAGCTGTGTCAAGGTGTAATGTTCCCAACTTTTCCCCCTTTTCTCTGTTTTAGCTACTTTTCTCAGCTGTCCTGGGAAAAAGGAGCCTTTAAGTATATGAATAAATGTATTAAACCCCCCAAAGGAGAAAAGTGATGTAATCAGGGATTGTTGAAAAAAATTAGATAAGCTCAAGCAGCTGCTTTTCTGCTGCTTGTGAAATGCACAGACAAGCTGCTGCAGGTGAAAACATTCCCCTCAGTGAAACACTGTGGTCATGTGATTGTGTGCTGAACTTATGTGGGTTCTAAACACAGCATCAGACACACACACACACACGGCCACAGGTCACCCTTTTACTCTTCTGATGTCACATTCAGTTTTAGTGAGCCTGTGTGAACTGTAGCCTCAGATCCTGTTCTTAGCTGACAGGAAGGTGACCCAGTGTGCTCTTCTGCTGCTGGAGCCTGTCTGCTTCAAGGTCGGTGTGTTCAGAGGTGAACTTCTGCAGACCTTAGTTGAAGCCAGTGGTTCTTTGAGTTAATGTTGTCTCTTTGTCATCTCCACCCACTCTGTCTCTCTTGCTCTCTTTGGGGCCATTCTCTGTTAACTTGGAGATGGTTGTGGGTGAAAATCCCAGTAGTCCAGCAGTTCTTTTCAAACACTCAGTCTAAGTGTGTTAGATTCAGGGTTCCTTAAATCCCCTTTCTTCTCCATTCTGATGTCTGAATTTATGGTCATCTTCATCAATTCCACACACTTAAATGCATTGAGTTGTTACCATGTGATTGGATGATTAGGTATTTGTGTGAACAGTAACTTGAACCGGAGTACCTTATATAGTGAACTAGGCAATAAAACTGCAACAGAATATTTAATAATCTATTTAAAATACAACCCCAATTCCAATGAAGTTGGGATGTCGTGTAAAACTTCAATAAAAAACAATTACAGTTATTTGCAAATCCTGTTTAACCTATATCTAATTGAGTATACTACAAAGACAAGATGTTTATTGTTCGAAATGATAAACTGTACACCTTCTGGCCCTCTTGAGGAGTTTGCTTAAAGGTCTTTTTGTGAAACGTTTTCCAAGCTAAGACCCCTTTTGGTTCATCTGAAGATTATGATATATATATATTGCACCCCCTCTTTGTTTTAAGTGGTTGGTGATGGAAAAGTGACATTGATAAGTATTCCAAAAGATAAATTGTCTTGATTTTAGCTTAAGCATAGCGGTTCAATGATAACGTAGCTAATTTGGTTCAAATAATGTACTTACCAGATAGATTCCTAATGTATTGAATGTTTGTAGCATCCTGAGTTGAGCAGATACCATCTCAGATAGTACAAACTTGATCTGTTGATGACTTTAGACAGTGTGAAAGCTTCTTCAGTACCAAACAAACCATTACTTCTGTGTAGTGATACACGCTTAGTTCCAAATTTTAAGAGTAATCAAACACTGTGATGTAAGAAACTTGAGCTTACAGCTTATTAATGTTTTCATCAGCAGCTTCACAAACATTTGAGTGTTTTTCTGAAATATCTGAGTATTACTAACAAAGTCAAAGTGTACATGTCACTAACATTGTATCTATGTGTCATGAATAAACATGGCACAGATGGTCACACCCTGCAGACTGAAAACATGTCTCCTCCTGAATGTTTACAGCTGTCTGTGTTTTATTCCTGTAAACAGACATGATGCTGGCTATAACTCATCCTGTTGGCTATGCAGAGGGCGGTTGGCTCTGTAATTACACGGGCATAAGATTAGCACATGGATCACGGCCGTAACTATTCCCACAGCTACAGTAAATACTGCTGAATAAATGTTAAATGTTGTTAAATGAATAATGTGTCTGCCTCTTAGTAACGTTTGTACACATAGAAGCATATCTCAGATCTTCTCTGGTCATCTTGTCATCTGTGGTCCAAACTCAGAGCTCTTCCCTCAGTCTGAGACTTTACAAAATGCTCTTCCTCCTCATCCTGCTCATCCTCAGAGCTTTGTGCTCTCTCTGTGTAATTATGGCTGCATATAATTAGCATAGAGAACAGGCAGAGGCTTCCAGAGCGGCCATGATGGATGCTGCTGTTTGTGGAGTCTGTGCAGGGCTGATGTTCCCAGAGGACGCAGTGGTTATTCCTCTTATAGCTTCAATATGTTACTCCACACTGAACACACACAAAAAATGTGGGTGTGTGGGTGTGTGTGTGCATGCCATGGGGGAGACTAAGCATTCCTCATAGTTCATAATTCACTGTTTATCTCCAAGCTTTGGATGCAGACTGGACTCAGCAGCTGTTTATTTGAGATATGTGATGATGAATGTTGGTCCTTGGACAAAACAGACGTTACTGCTCTATGCTTGTATTAATACTTCAAGGAAGATGTAAATTAATAACCAAACATTTGAATTTCAATGTGCTGGTTAACCTTCAGTTAATTCTCAGGCAGGATAACAGCGTTCATCTGCATCATGATGAGTTTCACTGTTTTATATTTAGAGACAGTTTAAAGGTCCATTCTTTGGAGAGGGGACTGCCATGAAGTCAGAGTATAAATAAACAAACACAGTTATGAATAAATAAGGGCACAACTTAATGTATATGTAGAAAAAAAAAATACCAAAACAATATTAGTAAACATTAGCTTGACATTTGGTCCATAAACATGACCTGAATTTGTATTCACTGTATTCTTTGCTTTTCATTTTTCCATCCTTTCCATTCTTTGATTTATTTCACCCTGATGAGCTACCATTGATTACTTCAGACTCACTTGGTATATTAATAAAACTTCATTCCCTAAAGAGTTTAAGATTCTTTGTAAAATGTTCTGTTTAAAAAATGTCATGATTTCAAATCATCTTGATTTTATGTTTTACAGAAGATTGCGCAAAAATAATTCTGATAAAGGTTTCATGAAAACTATTTGTTCTATTAGATTTACTGGCAGCACATTTCAAAGAGTAGTTACAGAAACAATTGAAACAATGGAATTTATTTTATGAATAAAGCAACTTTAAAGATATTTAAAAAAAATAACACAAACGGCTCAATGTTCATGTCAAGCTGGTTGATGAGCAACAGGTAGTCACATGACTTGTTATAAAAAGGAGACTCTTCATGATAGGAGAGGTTCAGAACTCTGTTAAAGACTGCATTAGCAAATGGTTCAACAATTAGAGTGATAATCCCAGGAGAGAAATGGAACACTTAAGTTGATTTTATCATCTACAGAACAAAATATCATGAAAAGAGTCAGAGCATCTGAAAAATCAGACACTCAGACAGCACTGTATTAGTAACAGACATGACTCTGTAGTGGAGATCACTGCATTGATTCAACTGGAAAATGCTGTGGTGGAGATAACTGCATTAATAAAAACAGATATTACTCTAGTCGATAAAACTGGGTTAAAAATGGATAAAACCCTGTAGGAGGTATCACTGCATTGATAAAATCAGACATGACTGCATAGACATAACTAAATTAAAAAAAAGATATGACTCACAAGTAAAATAGTCTCACTGCTCAACTGATGGGCCATCTGTCCTCACCTGTCACTTACTGGAAACATTCGGAGCATTGTAAATGAAAAATCAAAGCCTTGAAGCATTGAGATGCTGAGTTGCCTGCCTCTGTCTGTTCTTGTATATGCAGTTGTCAATTAGCTTCATGGTTAAAGATTACTTCATTGGGTTGAGTTGTCAATTTGGTGTGTGTGTGTGTGTGTGTGTGCGTGCATATTTGTTTTTCAGGGTGAATAAAGAGGTGTCAGTAGACTCAAGGGAGGCAAAAAGTTTCTTGAAGAGTCAAAAAGAAGAACAAAAGGAAGATAGCAGAGAAGAAGAGAAGACGGACCTGTCACCCGACAGAGCTCCACATGGGCCCAGGTACACACACACACACACACACACACACACACACACACACACACACTAGGGCTGTCACTTTTCCCCTAAATCAAACTCAAACGTTTTTCAAACATAAACAAAAATAACCGAATATGTTGGTAATAACAAGAAATACGAGCCTGTCACCCTGCTCTGGATCAGTAGCTGCTCTCTTTTTATCTACAATGTTACCTGCTGATGAGAAGACCCGTTCAGAGCGCACTGAGGTACCTGACACACACAGATATTTACCAGCCAACTTTGAGAGCTGCAGGTTTGGAACACACCCCTTATCTCTCCACCAAAGCAGGATGTCGTTGTCTGCAGAGAGAGGAGTCTCTCTCATGTAGGTTTGATTCTCCTGAACCAAACTCCTGTAACTTTGAATTGAGTCAGTCATTTTGTACAAAGTCCCCAACAAGCAGCCCATCACTCCAAGGGTCAATGACAACTGTCAATGTGGGTCAAACATCAATGAGCCCCAAACTGGGAACAGCGTTCACATAGTTCAGAGCGTTGTCTGTGGTAACAGCCACGACTGCCTCCCAGGAAATATTGAAGTCCTCCAGCATGTTACTGATGCTTTCAGCTACAAGGGGCAGCTGTTTGGCTCCCTCGCAGCTCTTTGGCACACAAAACATAGTTTTCAAGTTCATGAGTCAGAAATGAAGTGAGCAGAAGTGAGCCTTACAGATAAACCGTGCAATCTTATTCCTGATGGCTTTTTTTTGCACCTCCGGCAAAGACCCCTCTGAAAAAAAACGCAGTCACACGGTGCTGAACACTTGACGAAGCGCCACTGCGCTTTGGCGCCTCCTCCTCCTCGACTGCGAGGCTGGGATGAAAGGTCCGCAGGTGAAACCGCAGATTTGTAGTTGAGGATGAGTCGGTCAGTGCCTCTCACACAACCCACACACAGCCTGGTCTGTGGTTACAATTTTTGTAACGACTGTGTGGAAGCCAAAGTACTTCTACAAGGCGCCCCTCAGTTGGTTTTGTGTAATATTTGTCCATCCTGTGTGGCTTTTTACATCCTCCATTTTTCCATAATGTTTAACTCTGTTTACCATGGTCAAGAAAGCAGTTAATGTGTCTGACGATCAAGCTCCAGTGAGAGCGCCCTCTGCTGGATGAACCAGTCCACTGCTCCAGGCGCCCTGATGCGCTTCTGCACTCAGTATATAATATTTGAATATTTATTTACTCTTCGGTTACGAATATTTGTCCCCATGTTTGAACAGTTATTCGAATATCAAATATAAAGTGACAGCCCTAACACACACTAACACAGACACACACACACACATAATTTAAAATGAGTGAATCTGTACACGTGTTGTGTTTGTGTGTGTGAGTGATTGTTTCCCCTTCTTCTTTTAAAACAATTTGTTACCATGGAGAGAAATCATGATGGGATGTTGGTATCCTCCCACCAAAACCCCAGACAGGAAACAGGAAATCATCTTCCACAGCAGGAAGTACAGTGTGTCCACAAACCATTTCCTATTTATCTTTGAACTGTGTGTGTGTGTGTGTGTGTGTGTGTGTGTGTGTGCTCACGTGTGTGCGCGTGTGTCTCTGTGTGTGTGACTGTAACCCATCACAACAGGAAAGAGCCATCAGCACCACTCCCTGCTTCACCTTGGGATCTGTAGTGGGCATGTCTCCTCAGGGGCGGGGCTCTCTTATCTAGAAGGGGGGGGGCTCTTTGGTTGATAGAGGAACAGGTCAGACAGGAGGCCTTCAGTGGGACATTATGACGCTACAGAAACAGACTCCTTCTTTTTTCCCACAGTGATATGTTTGAGTATTTAAGAAATCACCAGAAAAAGGATCTGAGTCACACATACACACCATCGCTGTCAAGTTTCCCGTTTTGTCTGAAAGCTTTGATCTGAACAACTGCATCAAATATCTGACACCCAGTAACGAGGGGCATGTGTGTTTTTGTCGTCGCTGTGTGTGTTTCTCATGGCTTTGTGTAATTCCTGAAAACCAAAGCGTCATGGTGCTACAGAGGAGCAGCGCTGGTACGTCCAAGATCAGAGGAGAAGCAGATCCTAAAGGAACAAAAGTAGAGTGCTGTGAAGCTCCGCTCTAAATGAAGTCTGTGTTTTCCAGGATTTTGAATGACAGTGTGGTTGGTAAGGTTTGGGTTTGGGCTCTAAGTGTTGGAAGTCCCCTTCCACTGGTTCAGGATGCAGTGAAGAGCACTCTGAAGTACTCTATGACGGATGTGCTATTTTTACTGTAAATGTAAGTTTTACTTTTGTATTACTTTTAATGTAAATGCTGCACTTACTACTGAATGGACCACTTAGCTGAACTAGGGATGGTGAAATGAAAAAAATGATAAAAATCTGTTAATAGAATTGTCATTGAAGTTTTCTTATTGGAGCGATTACTGTACTACTTGGTCTTCACATTATTCGTCTGCCTCTTCTTTTTAGTCGGATATTTTGGTGATCAGAAACTTGCCGAGGCTCATTACTACTACTGACTTGACTGGAGTAGGTTCCATAAGTCACTCAGCTGCAGCGCTGTATAGATCACATGTAAACGGAAAATGATTTAAAATGTAGTGTTTCTGTCAAGAACACAGGGACATTTGAGCCAAAAGCTGTTGTCACAGTGTTTGTATATGTTCTATCTTTGTGTAAAACTCGGAAAGAATTGTAACTTTATTTCCCCGATGTACCAATTGATCTTAAATATATATATATATATATATATATATAAAAACCATCAGAATAATGGATTAGTAAAATAATCATTAGTTGTGGTCCTAATCTGAACAAATACCAAGCAGGCTGTTAGAGCCATTTAAGGTTGGTGTGTTTTGCATATTGTCTCATATTGACCGTCTCTCTCTTGGGCTGAAAAGCTAAGATTTTAAGTGACATTTTAGTTTAGTTAGTTTGTTCCCAGAGTAGTTGCACATACTCTGCAGCACAGAACAAATGGTGTTCAGGGGAAAGGTTCACTTTTTAACTGTTAGCAGGATGGGTTTGACATCCAGTCCACACACGTTGATGTGAACACAGAGAAGGTAAAGTGTGTAGCCATGTTTTTAGACCCGTTCACTGCAGACTCAAGGAGCCAAACACCCCCATAAGTGATGAGCTGCCCTTGAAGCCGTGTGCTGACTTTTTTGTGCCTGCTGTATTTGAATGTCCTGCTGGAGTTTCTGCACAGTCACCTTCTTCTGGTCTCTTGTTTGTTTCTCAGTGGGAAGCGTCCTGCAGGTATGGGCAGCCTCCTGAGTCGTATTGGAGGGAAAAAACAGAAGATGAGCACACTGGAGAAGTCAAAGATGGACTGGGACGCTTTTAAATCAGAGGAGGGGATCACCGAGGAGCTGGCCATCCACAACAGAGGAAGAGAAGGGTGAGAGGCTGTCACTGCTGTCTGACTGCAACTGTGTCAAAGGGAGAAAGATGAAGAATTTTAGTCACTGAACCAGCAATCAGACTACAGCTCACTTCACAGGTACAGGATTAGACTGAGATCTGAGGAATCTGGGGACCAAAGTCCCTCCAGACCACCTGCTACCATGGCTCTGTGCTCCAGTCCTGATGCTCTGCTGTCCATTATAGGACATGTTCATGAAGGGGCAGGCAGAGAGGAAAGAGGGGGGGGGAGTCTGAGCAGGAGGGATGGAGTCTGTCTACCTGTCCATTCTCTGGATGACAGGCCTGACAAAGCTGGGTCTTTGACTTTTATTAAACTGCATCTTGATGTTCATTCTGCACCGTTTTCAGGCTCATGTGTCTTCAATCAGAAAAAAAGGTGGTATAATTGGTTGAGGCCTGTACAATAACCAGTGTCGACAATAACAGTCTGTAAAGAATGATACCATGTTGACATGGTGCTTGTACTGACCCAGAATCCCTTGTAACAGGTTGGTTCCTAGCAGGAGGGGCGGGGGCTCTTTTTGTTGGTGAAATCCTGATATACCTTTGGGGATAGAGAAAGAAGCAGCAGGAGCAAGAGAAGGGAAGTGGCTTCATTGTCAGCTAGTGAGCACGTATTGCTTGTTCTGCAGCACAAATCATGGCTCTCCACCAGAGCCCCACACAAGTTTCCTCCACTGTTAGGACCACAGTCTGTGTACAGAAGGGACAGCCTGGCTCCACCTTTACCATTGTGCGGTTTTAAAGCCCAAAGAACCCTGTCAAAGGGGCTGCCATTGTACAGCCAGGGTCTGCACAGGAGAGAGTCTCAGAGGAGCCGTGTGACAAAAAAGATTTTTTTTTTATTTTTGAAAGTCTAATCTCTACTTGGCTCTCCCTCCTGAAGTATTTTACTGTTCCTGAAAAAAGCTGGAAAGGAAATGCAGGTGTCAATCATTGTAAATGTAGAGTAAACCCTGTTTTTAATGTCTGATCACTCATGAAAAAATAACTCTGAAAAAAAAAGAGGGCTTGCCTTGAACACAACGCAGCCAAATGATACCTTTATATCATTGCAGCAGAAGGATGTGAGAACCATTTATACGAGAGGTTTGAAATGTAACCACCTACTATCTGGAATGAACAGGAAGACAGAGATTTTGACCTATACTGCAGCCAGTCACCAGGGGGAGCAGTTTTTGTGTTGACCTCACACTTAGCTGAGAGAGCTGACATCCATGTTATGTTTACATGTCTGTGTTTAGACAGCAGGACAAGGGCAATGCAAACAGACAGAGAAAAGTTAAAGACATGATCATTAGATGCTATTTCAGAGTATTTAGCTGTCCACAGTCTCACTCTCAAACTCTCTGTGATAGACCTGCTGTACATTTTTGATTTAATCAGTATGATGTGCTCAGTTTAAGTTGTTTCCTATCTACTCAACAACATTAGAGTTTTCCATCTTCTTATACATTTCATGCAGGGTTCTAGTCAGACTCTCTCTTCAGTGCTGGTGTCGAGAGTATTTTTCCAAAAAGAGATTAAACAACTGATAAGTTCGTCCACCATTAAGTGTTCAAAACAAATATGGTTCTCTTGATCATTTGTTAAGCGGACAATGAGGCTCACACAGCTAAAGTAATCTGAGACGCAGCCTCTGTGTCTGACTGTTTACAGTCAAACTGGGACCTAAAGGATAAAGGAACCAGCTGAAACACAACAGCTGTGGAGAGATATGAGAATATACTGAATCAGGAAACAGCAACATTCATTTTTTTCAGTCATGTCTGAAAAACATCACCACAATTGAAG
Organism: Thalassoma bifasciatum; assembly: GCA_008086565.1. Lineage (NCBI taxonomy): Eukaryota > Metazoa > Chordata > Actinopteri > Labriformes > Labridae > Thalassoma > Thalassoma bifasciatum. The sequence continues at coordinate 153,851 of RPOG01001150.1, forward strand.
ATTGAAGAACAAAAGGCTAGAGCAGCTAGCTAACATGAATCACAGAGTCCTCTGTATTTTTGTATTGAAGCTTTAATGTGTAACTTCACCCCAGGGTGAGTTTGGCTATGATGAACCTCCAGCAGAGGTTTAGCTCAGAGGCAGTAATCAGGAGTTAACCCAAACATAAACACTACTTTCTAGCTCTCACCCAAACCCTGAACCAAACTCTACTCTCAAATTTAACGACGAAGACTCAAAATTTAGACTAAAAAGTACAAATCATGACACTTCCTGTTTTTCTGTTCACCCCTGGACTTTATTTAGAATCACGTCTTAAAAATCACAGCTTTTATTCAAAGACTTGATCTGAAGCCTTGAATTATCTCCTCAGTAAGCAGTATGAGGAAGACACACACACACACACACTTTCACTCACACTCACACTCCCACTTACACTCACACTCAAACGAACAGGCTACTGCCTTATACTTTACAAACTTTAAACCAAGTAGAATAAGGAGAGTAATTTTGACACACACTCACACACAAAGGCTGGAGGAAAAGTTGTGTAACTACTTCCTCTGTGGGATAAGAGGAAAGAGATGTGGTTAAGTAATGGGGGGGTGCATATGCGGTGTGCGCTTGGACTGTTATGATGAAAGTATAACTGATGGTCTCTCTTTGCATGTGTGTGTTTAGGTATGTGGAGCGGAAGAACTTCTTGGAGCGTGTGGATCATCGTCAGTTTGAGTTGGAGAAAGCAGTGCGACTGAGCAACATGAAACAATGACAAGGACTGACAGCGCACAAACACTGACACACACACACACCCTGTGTCCCTGTGTGTGCAGCGCTGAGCCTCTGTTCTCTCAGTGAAGTGAGCTCAGCCCGGTGCTGAGGTTTGGATCTATTTCAGGAGGGAGTATTATTAGTCTGTGTGTGTGTGTGAGAGTGCGTGTGTGTGTGTGTGTGAGAGACACTGAGTGTTTATACACTTGTGAGAACCCTCAAACCTTCACACTCAGGACATTTTTGGGACATGAGGTCACTCTCTCCTGGTTTACGTCCTGAAGGAGCTGCTGTAGGACTGAGCTCTGTGTTAAAGGTATGGGCCTGGTTTATTTGGTCTTTTCACTGTCGTTTGTGTAATTGTTCTGTTTTTAACCATGTAAGCTCTGTTCATGGATGAAAACTGGGAACAGAGAATCATTAAAAAAAAAGAGTCTGACAGGTCAAGACACACATGCAGTCAGATGGTTTTACTTTGGAAATAAAACTGTTGAAATAAAGCAGAGGAAAGGCCTGTGTTGATCACAGCGTAGCACAGTTCAGTGTTTACAGCTCTTTAACGCTCACCAGGCTGCTGGGTTTAGGAATTAGACCAATTCTTAGAGGGTCTGCACTCACTGATAACATTTCACAACTGTCAGAGTTCAGAGGGGCTGGACTTCAAGTTCAAACTTTTCTTCAATAGTTTGAAAAAAAAAAGGTGAAGAAGGGCGGAGAAAATAACACAATAAAAAACTTTTGATAAAAAGTCAAAACTTTTGAGCCAAAAAGTAGGGATGTCCCGATCAGGGTTTTTTTCAGCTCCCGATACAAGTCCGATCATTTCCGATATTTTTTACCAATCAGATACATTTTGGCAATGCATTAAGGGAAAAAAAGGACTAAAACTTAAAGTGTCCCAAGTTTCTTTTATTGTCCATTCTCTCCAACATGGACATGTATTTAAGATATGAGACAAAACGTTTAGATTCAAGCTAAAATGTCAAGGTCATTGACTCAATATCTAGATTTGAGACTAAAAAAATCTTGGTATTGATTGAGGGCTGCACAGGCATGGTTGGTCTTTCTGTGTGGAGTTTGCCTGTTCTCCCCGTGCATGTGTGGGTTCTCTCCGGATACTCCAGCTTCCTCCTACAGACCAAAAACATGCTCATGTTAGGTTAATTGATTTTTCTAAACTGTCCTTAGGTCTAAGTGTGTTCATGAATGGTTGTTTGTCTCTGTGTCAGCCCTGTGATTGACTGGCGACCAATCCAGGGTGAACCCTGCCTCTCGCCCAATGACAGCTGGGATAGGCTCCAGCCACCCACCACCCTGAATAGCAGGATAGACGGTTAAGAAATGGATAGATGGATGGATATTGATTGAACTAGAAAATCAAAATTTGAGGTAAAAGGTCTAAATTTAGAAAAAAAAAAGGAGATATTGAGGAAAAGTTCAAAATTCAAAATTTTGTAACAAAAAGCACAAACCCAAAACCAGTGAAGTTTGCACGTTTTGTAAATCGTAAATAAAAACAGAATACAATGATTTGCAAATCCCTTTCAACCTGTATTTAACTGAATACACAGCAAAGACAAGACACTTAATGCTCGAACTGGGAAACTTTGATATTTTTGCAAATATTAGCTCATTTGGAATTTGATGCCTGCAACATGTTTCAAAAAAGCTGGGACAAGTGGCAAAAAAGAGTGAGAAAGTTGAGGAATGCTCATCAAACACTTATCTGGAACATCCCACAGGTGAACAGGCTGATTGGGAACAGGTGGGGGCCATGATTGGGTATAAAAGCAGCTTCCCTGAAATGCTCAGTTATTCACAAACAAGGATCGGGCGAGGGTCACCACTTTGTGAACAAATGCGTGAGCAAATTGTCGAACAGTTTAAGAACAACATTTATCAATGAGCTATTGCAAGTAATTTAGGGATTTCATCATCTACGGTCGGTAATATCATCAAAAGGTTCAGAGAATCTGGAGGAATTACTGCACGTAAGCGGCAAGGCCCAAAACCAACATTGAATCCCCGTGACCTTTGACCCCTCAGGCAGCGCTGCATCAAAAACTAGCATCACTATGTAAAGGATATCACCACATGGGCTCAGGAACACTTCAGAAAACCAGTTCGTTGCTACATCTGTAGGTGCAAGTTAAAACTCTGTTCCCTCAGTTCCCAAAGGTTTACTGAGTGTTGCTAAAAGGAAAGGTGATGTCACACAGTGGTAAAAATGAGCCAACTTTTTTGCAATGTGTTGCTGCCATTAGATTCTAAGTTGATGATTATTTGCAAAAGAAAATAAAGTTTCTCAGTTCAAACATTAAGTATCTTGTATTTGCAGTGTATTCAACTGAATATAAGTTGAAAAAGATTTGCAAATCATTGTATTCTGTTTTTGTTTACGATTTACAAAATATGCCAGTTTCACTGGTTTTGGGTTTTGTAAAAAGTAGGTGTGTAGTCAGAAGAGAGTAGTGCATCAATCCCAAAAACAATCTTCCTCATCTGGAAGTCTGATTAACAAATAATTTAATGCTGCAAAAATCAGTAACTCCTCTTAGGAGGACATGCAAACAATAGCTAAGCTCTCTGCAGCACAGAGCTCTGATCTGTCCACATCCAGATAAAAAACTGAACTGGGAGGGGACATTTCTGTGCAGTATGTTGTGAAGTTGATTTATGGCAGGTGTGACGCAAATTTCTCAGTTATTGTCCATCATGGAGGAGCCAGTCATCAGGAGCAGGTCATTCAGAAAAACTCCAACATCCCTTCTAAATAATGCAGCAGGTGTGTGTGTGTGTGTGTGTGAGAGACACTGAGTGTTTATACACTTGTGAGAACCCTCAAACCTTCACACTCAGGACATTTTTGGGACATGAGGTCACTCTCTCCTGGTTTACGTCCTGAAGGAGCTGCTGTAGGACTGAGCTCTGTGTTAAAGGTATGGGCCTGGTTTATTTGGTCTTTTCACTGTCGTTTGTGTAATTGTTCTGTTTTTAACCATGTAAGCTCTGTTCATGGATGAAAACTGGGAACAGAGAATCATTAAAAAAAAAGAGTCTGACAGGTCAAGACACACATGCAGTCAGATGGTTTTACTTTGGAAATAAAACTGTTGAAATAAAGCAGAGGAAAGGCCTGTGTTGATCACAGCGTAGCACAGTTCAGTGTTTACTGCTCTTTAACGCTCACCAGGCTGCTGGGTTTAGGAATTAGACCAATTCTTAGAGGGTCTGCACTCACTGATAACATTTCACAACTGTCAGAGTTCAGAGGGGCTGGACTTCAAGGTCAAACTTTTCTTCAATAGTTTGAAAAAAAAGGTGAAGAAGGGCAGAGAAAATAACACAATAAAAAACATTTGATAAAAAGTCAAAACTTTTGAGCTAACAAGTAGGGATGTCCCGATCAGGGTTTTTTTCAGCTCCCGATACAAGTCCGATCATTTCCGATATTTTTTACCAATCAGATACATTTTGGCAATGCATTAAGGGAAAAATAGGACTAAAACTTAAAGTGTCCCAAGTTTCTTTTATTGTCCATTCTCTCCAACATGGACATGTATTTAAGATATGAGACAAAACGTTTAAATTTAAGCTAAAATGTCAAGGTCATTGACTCAATATCTAGATTTGAGACTAAAAAAATCTTGGTATTGATTGAGGGCTGCACAGGCATGGTTGGTCTTTCTGTGTGGAGTTTGCCTGTTCTCCCCGTGCATGTGTGGGTTCTCTCCGGGCACTACAGCTTCCTCCTACAGACCAAAAACATGCTCATGTTAGGTTAATTGATTTTTCTAAACTGTCCTTAGGTCTAAGTGTGTTCATGAATGGTTGTTTGTCTCTGTGTCAGCCCTGTGATTGACTGGCGACCAATCCAGGGTGAACCCTGCCTCTCGCCCAATGACAGCTGGGATAGGCTCCAGCCACCCGCGAACCTGAATAGCAGGATAGACGGATAAGAAAATGGATAGATAGATGGATTGAGCTAGAAAATCAAAATTTGAGGTAAAAGGTCTAAATTTAGAAAAAAAATGAGATAGTGAGGAAAAAGTTCAAAATTCAAAATTTTGTAACAAAAAGCACAAACCCAAAACCAGTGAAGTTTGCACGTTTTGTAAATCGTAAATAAAAACAGAATACAATGATTTGCAAATCCCTTTCAACCTGTATTTAACTGAATACACAGCAAAGACAAGACACTTAATGCTCGAACTTGGAAACTTTGATTTTTTTTTGCAAATATTTGCTCATTTGGAATTTGATGCCTGCAACATGTTTCAAAAAAGCTGGGACAAGTGGCAAAAAAGAGTGAGAAAGTTGAGGAATGCTCATCAAACACTTATCTGGAACATCCCACAGGTGAACAGGCTGATTGGGAACAGGTGGGGGCCATGATTGGGTATAAAAGCAGCTTCCCTGAAATGCTCAGTTATTCACAAACAAGGATCGGGCGAGGGTCACCACTTTGTAAACAAATGCGTGAGCAAATTGTCAAACAGTTTAAGAACAACATTTATCAATGAGCTATTGCAAGTCATTCAAGGATTTCATCATCTATGGTCCATAATATCATCAAAAGGTTCAGAGAATCTGGAGAAATTACTGCACGAAAGTGGCAAGGCCAGAAACCAACATTGGATGCCCGTGACCTTTGACCCCTCAGCCAGCGCTGCATCAAAAACCAGCATCACTATGTAAAGGATATCACCACATGGGCTCAGGAACACTTCAGAAAACCACTGTCAGTAACTACAGTTTGTCACTACATCTGTAAGTGCAAGTTAAAACTGTTCCCTCAGTTCCCAAAGGTTTACTTAGTGTTACTAAAAGGAAAGGTGATGTCACACAGTGGTAAAAATGAGCCAACTTTTTTGCATTGTGTTGCTGCCATTAAATTCTAAGTTGATGATTATTTGCAAAAGAAAATAAAGTTTCTCAGTTCAAACATTAAGTATCTTGTCTTTGCAGTGTATTCAACTGAATATAAGTTGAAAAAGATTTGCAAATCATTGTATTCTGTTTTTATTTACGATTTACAAAATGTGCCAATTTCACTGGTTTTGGGTTTTGTAAAAAATAGGTGTGTAGTCAGAAGAGAGTAGTGCATCAATCCCAAAAACAATCTTCCTCATCTGGAAGTCTGATTAACAAATAATTTAATGCTGCAAAAATCAGTAACTCTTCTTAGGAGGACATGCAAACAATAGCTAAGCTCTCTGCAGCACAGAGCTCTGATCTGTCCACATCCAGATAAAAAACTGAACTGGGAGGGGACATTTCTGTGCAGTGTGTTGTGAAGTTGATTTATGGCAGGTGTGACGCAAATTTCTCAGTTATTGTCCATCATGGAGGAGCCAGTCATCAGGAGCAGGTCATTCAGAAAAACTCCAACACCCCTTCTAAATAATGCAGTGTGTGTGTGTGTGTGTGTGTGTGTGTGTGTGTGTGTGTGTGTGCGTGTGTGCGTGTGTGCGTGCGTGCGTGCGTGCGTGCGTGCGTGCGTGCGTGCGTGCGTCTGTCTGTCTCAAGTAGCTCTGCGGTTTGGGTCCATCTTTTTTCTGCGATGAGGTTTGTTTGCTGAGAAAGAGTCTGATCCTGCCCTGAAAAACACAACACACTCATTTGTAGGTTTGGTTGGTGCCAAACCTGCTCAGTGCTGGTGTGAATCAGGTTTGTGTTCCCACATAAACACTCATGCTCTCAGTCATCAGAAAAATACAAAAATGCTCAGAAAGGTTTAAGAAATAGTTCAGTGTTCTAAAAAGAGAATTCTCCAGCACTTCACTCACTGCTCTCACTGCTCCTGGAGGATGGAAGTAAACACACTGAGCTGTGATCCTGTTTTTCATATCAGGGAATAAAGTGCACTCAGAGTAACTTTCTGCTCCTCACACACACAGACACACAGACACACACACGCACACAAACACACAAAGGCTCAAAGAGAAGTGAAGCATGATGTGCAGTCCCAGCTACTGCTGATGAATAAATTAACGTTATACTCTGAGGAATCCTGACTTCTCTCTGTTTGGTTTGTGGGCTAAATACTGCAGTATTCATTAAGTTCTGCAGCTGTCCTTGAAGAGGATGAAGAGGAGTGGAATCAGAGCTGAACTGCAGAGATTCAAGTCACGGCAGAGCTGCTGACTGGAGCCAGGAAGCTAAAGTGAGCTGGTTCTGACTGAATCCAGAGCTTAGAAACTTTGACTTCAACATTTCTCCTCATTCATGCTCCTGGTCCGTCTCATCTTTGTCAGTTAAAGGGATTAAATGAAGTGAGGTCATTTCAGGAGAGCATCATCTACAAACACATTCTTAAAACACAGCACTGAACATCAAAGTCACAGGGAAAACCTCCTTTCTGCTTCACTTAAATGACCATACACTAAAAACTCAAAGAGAGGATCCCCCCCCCACACACACACACACACACACACACACAGCCTCTCAGATACAATACCCAAAGATACTCAAAGAGGACAAAGAAACTTCATAACCCACACATTAAAATAAATAATGTATCCAAGCCTATTTCTGCCAGTTGACATATAAAAAAGTGAATAACTAGATTGTTGAGATGTCTATTATTCAACATATAATGTCACATTTTGAGATAAAAATCAAAATTTTGACAATTTTTCTCAAAATGTTGACTTTTTATCTCAGAATTTGTCTTAATTATCTCAAAATTTTGACTCTTGTTATCCCTCCAACTTTTGAACTCAACATTTTTTACTTTTTGTTCCATAATATTAACTTTTAGCCTAAAAATGTGACTTTTCGTCACTCTTTATTTGAGTTGTTTAATTTAACTGAGTTTTTATTTTAATATTTTGACTTTCCATCTCTTTACTCAAATGTTCACTTTCTATTTCTACCCTTGACGTTTTGTCCTAAAAGTATGACTTTTGATTTAAAAATTCCACTTTTTCATCTCTTCATTTTGACTTTTCATCTCAAAAATTTAACTTTTAATCAATTTTCACTTTTTTGTCTGAAAAATTTCACTTTTCCATCTCTTAACGTGACATTTTACCCCCAAAGTTTGGCTTCTAACTTAGATTTTTAACAATTATATCTCACAACTTTGACTTTTTTTCCCCAAAATTTGACTTTTCACCCTAAATTTTGACTCAATATGGGCCAAAAAAATCTAGTAACGACCACGTGGAAAAGAGGGGAACTTTATCTACAGTTGGTCTGTAACAGTGCATTTCCACTTCAGCATTTTCTGTCCGAGTGTGCAGCTTTGGAAACAGTCAGAGTTTCATGTTTTCATCCCTACATCTTGACAGGTTGGTTCATCAATGTGGCCCAGTGCAGCTTTGCTTTCTTATAAATATCCAAGGTCTGTAGAACAAGCTAAGAAAAAAACTACAACATTTTAGGTCATCTTATAAAATCCTTTAGACATAATTTTATCATAAAGAGGAGGGTGCAAAAGAAGAGGTTTGGTCACCATAGCTTCAGTATATAAGCTCATATGAAGAGTCTGTGAAGTTCCTTAAACCTCTATCTCTCCTGAACATTATCAGAAAATTTCAGGACAATCTGTCCTTATAACTCTCAGCCTTTCTTTTCAGATGGGGGAGGGGTTCAGGAGGTACATTGACATGGATGCATAAGATGTCAGCTGAATCTTTAAGAGATGCTAAACTCACCTTTAAACCAGACACAGAGGAGTTTTTTAAATAGACCCTGTAGTCATCAATCCGGATCTTTCATCAGCTGTGTAACCAGCCCATGATCTCATCCTGTCAACTACAGGTGAGCTTAAAGCTGTGTGTGGCATTCAGGTAAAGGCTCAGTGTCATACTTTATTGATCACAGTTGAACTGATCAATCCCACAGAAGAAGAGTGATCCATCATATTAGAGGAGCACACAGGAGCATGAGGCTCCTCTTTAACCATCACTCAGGTGTTTCTGTGCTGACAAACAAGTAAAAGGTGCTTCTCCACTGCAGGAATGAGGGTCTACATTTCAACTCTGCCTAAAGGTTTGTACTCTCTAGATCCAGGAACATTTGGCACTTTCCCACTATACAATTCCAGTCCTACTCTACTCTACTCGTCTCTACTGGGTTTGGTTCTTCTCCTCTAGCCCGACTACAGACTCACGGTGGGCGTGGATCTTATAACACAGCTGCGCTAAAGTGCTGCGCAGAAGTGCGTGCATGTTCATCTATAACGCCACACAAACATCATTTTGTACTAACATATGTGCCACCGTGGTCTTTAAAGGAAAAAAAAAAAGATTTCAAAAGATTTCATTAAAGTAATACAGCAGCTCAATGTCGGTCGTCATGACAACGGAGGAAAAGGAAGGAGCTGCTTCCTGACATCAACTCTTCCCTGGATCCATACTCTAGTGAAATTAAAAACTAAAAACCCGGACCATATCGTCTCTAAACAACAACTAGTTAGTAAGAAGAAACTTGACCAAAAGGAAAAACCAAGGGACACCTAATTACCTGACTAACCTGCTTAAAGACTCTCGTGGCAGACAGATCGCTCCTGCACCGACCAACTTTGATTTAATTTAAAAGACTCTTCAAAGCCAACTATCTTTGCTGTTTACTTCTTTTTGGTTTAAAAAGGACTTTTAACTTCTTTAGGAATCATGAAGGAGCATTTTAGGGCTGTATTTTGTCTTCATTCAGTCTGGTTCTGTGCCGTCAGGTTTAAATGTCATTAAAAACCCGTCGCTGACTTATTCCTTTGCCTCTTGTAAGTGATTTGTTCAGAGTCAGAAGCTGCAGAGACGACATTCTCTGACCAATGAGTGACCGACAGTCCGTCCACGTCACCTTTTAGTATCAGCTTTACTCTCTTAGAACCAGGGTAGAGCAGGTACTAAAAACTGACGTCTGATGCGTAGTACCGCGCTAATGGAAACACAACACAAACCGGGTAGAGGAGAGTAGAGTAGGGCTAAGACGAGTCAGTGGAAAAGGGCCATTTGTGGAAGGAACCAGGGCCCTTTTTTTCAGCTGAACATATCTGATTGGTGAAACAGCCACAGTGTTTTTATTTCAGTGAGATGACCCCAGCTGTGACTGACTTGATTTAGTAGTGAATGTGTCTGTGGGCTCCTGGTGTTCCAGTTGAAAGAGTGACCCTGTAAAGTGGAGACCTTCAGCTGAAGGTGTCTGTGGGTATCCAGGTTTTTAAAAACCCTTCAAACACAGAAGAAGTCCTCAATGAACGACGCCAATCAACAGGTTTGTTTTTTGAGCTGAAACGCTGATGCATCCCTCCTCTTTTCAGGATTTAGATTGCAGAGATGGAGTGGTGTTGGAAATTGGACAAGATACCAGTTAGTTCCTGGTAGAGTAAAGAACAGTGCTACATTCACACATGATGGTTAGTGTTTTGCAAAATCAGACTTATCATTCAAACACTTCTCAGCTCACTCTGCTGAATGTAATTTCTCTAAAATCCTCACACTCTGCTCTCAGACTGAAGTACAGCTCTACACACAACAGTCACACACACACACACATGTACTCACACACTGATAGAGACAGGGAGAGGATTTTCATAGTGCTGCATTGGAAAAGGAAAATCTCACATTTGTTCACACACTTTTATCATGAGTGAAGGTGTGTGTGTGTGTGTGTGTGTGTGTGTGTGTGTGTGTGTGTGTGTGTGTGTGCACGTGCCTGTAATGTAATTCCTGAAGAAAAAGAAGTGTTTCTGTCATCATGCAGACTTCACTGTCATCCAATCAGCGAAGTCTTCAGGTAATTCACTGGCCCCGAGCAGGAAGCCCTGATGTGATGGAGACAGCCCATTGGTTGGAGCTCTGTGGGTCAGAGGGTCACAGGATCTCTCCTCTTTTCTTCACTCCTCTCGCCCATCCTTGTGTTCTCTTTCTTCCATTCGTCTCCTCTTTCATCTGTCCTTCTCCTTTCTCCTGCCCATTTTTGTCTCCTCTCTCCTCCTCTCTCTCTCTTCCTCTCTCTCTCCTCCTCCTCTCTTGTCCATTTTCGTCTCCATTTTCTCCTATTTATCTCCTCTTTTTTTCCATCCTTGTCTCCTCTCTTTTCTCTCCTTCTCTCCTTCCCCCCGATCTCCTTTTCTTCCATCTTGTGTCCTGCCTTCTCACTTCTACAGCCTTGATTCTTCTACTCTGTTTACCTTTTTTCTCCCTCCGTCCTCATCATTGTATCAATCATAAAAATAATACTTTAGATCTTAAAGTGCCTTCCTTAGCACTCAAGGAAACTTGACAAGGTGATTAAAATCAATATTAAAAAGAAAATGTCTGCTCTTATTGTGTCCTCTCTCTACCATCCTTATTTCTTCTTTGACCCAATCCTTGTCTCCTCTCCCCTTCATCCCTGCCTCTTCTCTCTTTTCCACCCTCATCTAATTTCATCTCTACAACATTTTCTTCTTTCCTCTTCTCCTCTGCTCAGTCTTTTCCTTGTCTCTTTCTCTTCTCTTTCCCTTTCCCTATCCTATCACCTACCCCACCCCCCATCTCCAAGGTACTCTCTGCTGGTTTGTATCTGACTGTAGAGGAGGCCTGAAGAAAGAACAAAGTGCTTTTGAGGAGAATTCACAGCTCCAGTCAGTTTGGGACAAATGAAACATGATTCCCTCTTATTCAAAAGAATTCTGAAGCCTGGAGCACATGAACAGAGAGTGATGATAAAATTGCCATCACTGAAGTTACACATATATGGATGGATATGGAAACACTTCTTCTCAAACAGACTTAGGGCTCATACTTGTATCCTCACTTCTAGAAGGTAAAAAGACACATAAAACTGTGTGTCTCCTAGAAATAATCCCTTCATAGTTAGAGCAAAGCAACCGTCAACAAAAACAGGTGATCAGAGCTCCTGACGGACTCTGAAACAACAACTGACAGTCATTTAACAACAACTGACTGTCATTTAACAACAACTGACTGTCATTTCACAACAACTGACAGTCATTTCACAACAACTGACAGTCATTTCACAACAACTGACAGTCATTTCACAACAACTGACAGTCATTTCACAACAACTGACAGTCATTTATCATGCTTTGTTTTTGCTGAAGACTGTCCTCTTTAGAGGCTAACATGTTTTGATTGATCCCAGCTCTCTTTGCTAACACGGACACAGATGAAGCTCAGTGAAATAACAGTCACATGTTCAGCTGCTTCTCTGATTTGATTGGAAGCAAACACACTCCAGTCTCTAATCTCTGATGGGTGGAAGGACGTGAAAAGAGGTGTGAATGTGGGAGAATGACTGATTGTTATCACAGCAGGGAGCACCCCACACACACACACACGACCCCCCGCCCCAATCTCTTTGTATGTGTTATTTAAGTCATGATATTTAAAACTGAGTGTGGCACAGCCCACTACCACCTAAAAGTATTGTCACCAGCTGCTGTTGGAGCTGATAGTTTGGTCTTGTTGTTACAGCCTTCCTGCGGTCAGATGAGAAAAAAGATGAAGAGTCATTAATAATGCTGATGTCTTGGTTTCTGAATCTGTGCACAGAGCTCACAATCTGATCCCTGCTCCACTTTAACCTCTGAGGATCATAACTCAGGGCCCCAGAGGTCAGAGGGACCAAACAAACATGCACAGGTTCAACAACCTCATTAAGATGAGACTGCTCTTGGTGTGGTCCATCACTGTGAGCAGACTGTGGACAAAATAATTCACCTGTTATCACATAAAAACAGACTTATTGTTCCAGGATGAGGACATAAGTTTGGTCCTTAGGGCCCTGGATGTTGTGGGGCTGTCATGGTTGGGTACAGGAGAGGAGGGTCTGTCGGATACTCAAACCTCAGATTCAGGAGGAGCAATGAGGTTTTTGTCCTGGCTGTGGAACTGTGAATTAGCTCTACACCCTCAGCAGGGTCCTCTAGGGTGTATGGGAGTTTGCCCAACCAGTCCACATGTGTTTGTGGACCTGGAGAAAGCATTCAACCGTGTCCCTCTGAGAATCCTGTGGGGGGTTCTCCTGAAGTGTGGGATGTTGGACCCTGTATTGTGGGCTGTCCATTCCCTGTACGACCGGTGCCAGAGCTTGGTCAGCATTGCTGGCAGTAAGTCGGACTCGTTTCCAGTGAGGGTTGGACTCCGCCAGGGCTGCCCTTTGTCACCGGTTCTGTTCGTAACCTTTATGGACAGAATTTCTAGGCGCAGCCAGGGTGTCGAGGGGGTTTGGTTTGGTGACCTCAGGATTGGGTCACTGCTTTTTGCAGATGATGTGGTCCTGTTGGCTTCATCAGGCCGTGACCTTCAACTCTCACTGGATCTGTTTGCAGCCGAGTGTGAAGCGGCTGGGATGAGAATCAGCACCTGCAAATCTGAGTCCATGGTCCTCAGCTGGAAAAGGGTGGAGTGCCCTCTCCAGGTCAGGGATGAGATCCTGCTCCAAGTGGAGGAGTTTAAGTACCTCGGGGTCTTGTTCACGAGTGAGGGAAGGATGGAGTGAGAGATGGACAGGTGGATCAGTGCAGCGTCTGCAGTAATGTGGACTCTGTTGTGGTGAAGAGGGAGCTGAGCCGAAAGGCAAAGCTCTCTGTTTACCAGACCGTCTTCGTTCCTACCCTCACCTATGGTCATGAGCTCTGGGTAGTGACTGAAAGAACAAGATCGCGGGTACAAGCGGCTGAAACGAGCTTCCTCCACAGGGTGTCTGGGCTCTCCCTGAGAGATAGAGCGAGGAGCTCGGCCATCCGGGAGGAGCACGGAGTAGAGTCTCCGCTCCTCCGCGTTGAGAGGAGCCAGATGAGGTGACTTGGGCAACTGGTTAGGATTCTTGGACGCCTCCCTGGTGAGGTGTTCAGGGCACGTCCCACCAGAAGGAGACCCCGGGGCAGACCCAGGACACACTGGAGAGACTACATCTCTCTGCTGGCCTGGGAACGTCTCAGGATCCCCCAGGAAGAGCTGGATGAAGTAGCTGGGGTGAGGGAAGTCTGGGCTTCTCTGCTTAGGCTGCTGCCCCCACAACCTAACCCTAGAAAAGCAGAAGAAAATGGATGGATGGGGGAAAAAAATTTAAATGATAATGGTCTTCCATAAAAAAAACCCATTGGCACAAATTTGAGGAGAAAATACTGTAATCTTAAAATGCCTGCAAACCTTAAATTTTGAAGAATCTCCTGGGCAAAACTGCAATCATGGAGGTTGTGCACACTGAAATTTACATGATAAACCTGTTGATTGTTGTGCAACACAAACCTTTTTTTTAGAGCAGGTTATAGATATTTAAAATATGGTCCACTGTATGCTATCAACAGTTTATTGTCAAAAAGAAAAAAAATGTTGTTTTTACAGGAAAAAAGAAAACACAAACAAAACCAAACTGGCAGCTATGGTTGCCAGGGAAATTGTGTAAAATAGTTGTTTGACTTAGTTTCAAAGCTTTAAATTGTTTTCATTTTTTTAAGAGTAAAAGTGTTTCACCAACTTAATTCGGTAAAAGGCAGGAATTATTTTTAGAGTGTAACTGAAACAAATAGTCCACAACATTGTGGCTGTGCTATTAGGCAAAAACAGCTGTTGATTTTAACAGTTCAAAATGTAATTCTTTAGATAAAATAACAGTTTTAAACTGTAAAATTGACAGGTTGTTCTTTAAGTTGCACAATTTGTACAACCACAGTGCAGGGTCCAGGGCCACATAGAAAATGAAATGTTGGAATGCCTACAAGGATTTGTATTTCACTAACTACACTGCTCTTGGCACAGAGATGCAGGAATTATGGAGGAATGATGGGTGCAGCAGCTTCCATCTGTTTGATGTTCATTTTTATTCATGGTGCAGAACACACAGCGCCTCAGGTCTGCTCCTGTGAAGGTTTGTTCCATTCATTCTCCTCAGGGGGCACCCTGCTGTCGTTTCCAAACTGGGGGAGGTTGAGTGTGTGCAGAGGGACGGGCTCTTTAAGGCTGGATGGGCTGCTGTCTGAGGAGGACGCACGGACGCAGACAGGGAGGCGGAGACTGCTCCGCTTACTCCCGGTACAGACACCATCACGGCCGCAGCTCTCCACCAGCCTCTGCGTCTCCTCCTGCTTTTATAGAGCTGATGCTAGAAGAGGCCGTGTAGGAGTCTGTTGAAGAGCGAGGGGACGGAGAGGCGGCTGAGCTGGACGGAGCAGCGGCCTCTCTCTGCTGCTGCAGCCGCAAACACTGCGCTCTGCTGCGGACACACAGCCCTCACACACCGCGCCACAGCTGGATGTTTCCTTGGATCATGGACGGACTGAAGGAGGACTGACAGAGCAGAAAACCTCGATCTGTTGGAAAAGTAGCGTGTGAGAGAGCCGAGCAGAGAGACAGCAGCAGCAAGATGTCTGTCCCTGTGAGTATGTGAGCCAGAGCAGGCTTTAGCGCTTCAATCTGACATTTATCTGCTCCCATACACACATACAGCTGTGTGTGTGTGTGTGTGTGTGTGTGTGTGTGTGTGTGTGTGTGTGTGTGTGCGAGATAGCGAGATAGTTTTGAGCAGGACTGAACACGCTACACACACTGACAGCTCCTCTTCGATCCTGCACACACCCAGTTCCACAGCCAGAGGCTCTGTCTTCATTACACTGTCAGCTCAGAGATCTGCAGTTTGTGTGATAGTCTGGAAAAAAGACAATCTTCACATTGAACCTGTGTGTGTGTGTGTGTGTGCGTGTGTGTGCGCGCTTGCGCGCGCGTGCGTGCTCGTGCTGGTGTGCTGAGGTGTGATAGAGCTCAGTACTGAGGGCACCAAGCTGCAGTTCAGTGAGTTCTCTGTGCTTCACTGTCTCTGTACTGACAGGGTTATTCCTGGCAGGCCTGTCAGCACATCAGACAGCTGATCTGTGTGTGTGTGTATGTGTGTGTGTGTGTGTGTGTTGGCCCTACCCTCACATGTTTCTGCTGAACTGCTCTTGATGCGGCCTGTTGTGTTGTTTTCATCACATTCTTCAGGGTTTGTCTCACAAACTGAGCTGGGGCTGTGATGATCATGAGGAGCTGAGGGTCTGTGAGTGTGTGCGTGTGTGTGTGTGTGTGTGTGTGTATACATGTGGTTTAGAGCATTACCTAAAACTGTGAGGACAGCCTGCCCCTGAGTGTTTGTCTGGCAGTGTGAGGTTGTACCCACAGACTCTGAAGGAAGAAGCAGCTACATGAACCATTTTTTCACCAATGACTCAGCTGCACCTTTCTTACAGATTCCCTCTTGATTGGTGTCTTAATGTATAAATGCCGTACCATACTGACAGTGTTTGTCACCTGGGCCTGATTTTTTTATGGATCAGCTAAACCAGACAACAATGTGTGGAGGGATTAAAATCTGATATTGTCATGCAGAGCATCAAGCAGAGAGCACTTTGACTCTTTTTCTCACAGCACTGTCTGCAACACATTTCTGATAAAAGGGCAGGGATGCACCTTTTGAAGAATCCCCCCACCCATCACTGAAATTAATTTAAATACTAGTCTCACAGAGACTAGAATGCAACAACACTAGAAATAAACATGATGCTTCGATGATATTTACATAAGTGAATATGTTGAATATGTTGAATATAATGATAATAATAGTAATAAATGTATTTTATATAGCGCTTTTCAAAGTACTCAAAGACACTTTACGGATTAAAAGAAATTAAAATCCAACAAGCAAGAAAGCAAACAAAACAAGCAAAGACATTAAAATCCACCAAGCAAAACAAACAAGCAAAACAAAACAGACAAGCAAAATCAAAAGCACAGCGCAGGGTAAAGCACGATAAAATGTGACAAGACAAAGATGTGATCAGCAGTTAAAAGCAATTCTGAAAAGATGAGTTTTGAACTGGGATTTGAATGTAGAAAGGTCAGTGCAGTTACGGATGTGTTTGGGTCATGAGTTCCAGAGAGAGGGGGCAGAGAAGGCCCTGTCACCCCAGGGTCGGTGCTTGGTCCTATGGGGCGGAGAGAGAAGGTTGTCCTGACCAGAGCGTAGGTTACGAGGTGGGTTATGGGGGTGAAGCAGGTCAGTGAGGTAGGGGGGGGCCAGGTTATGGAGGGCTTTGAATGTTAACAGAAGGACTTTGAACTGGATGCGATGGGGGACGGGGAGCCAGTGGAGGTTTTTAAGGATGGGGGTGATGTGATCACGGGTCCGGGAGTGGGTGAGTAGACGGGCAGCTGAATTCTGAATATACTGGAGTTTATTGAGGACTTTTGATGATGAACCATACAGGATGCTATTGCAGTAGTCCAGTCTGGATGAAATGAAGGAGTGAATCAGGGTTTCAGCGGTAGAGGATGAGAGTAGTGGACGTATGCGGGCTATGTTTTTAAGGTGGAAGAAGGCAATTTGGGTGACGTGAGTGACGTGTTTTTCGAAAGTGAGGTTGGTGTCCAGAATAACGCCTAAATTAAGGATGTGAGTTGATGGAGTGAGGGGGGTGTTGTCAATAGTGAGCGAGAATTGTTGAGTGCCAGGTGAGGGATTTTGGACCGATGATCAAAATGTCTGATTTATTGCAGTTAAGGAGGAGGAAGTTGGATTGCATCCAGGTTTTGATGTCGGTGAGGCAGTCAGACAGTGCAGAGAGGGTTGAGGGAGTGATGGATTTGGTGGAGATGTAGATCTGGATGTCGTCTGCGTAACAGTGGAAGTGGAAACCACGAGAGCGGATGATGTTGCCGAGGGGAAGCATTTAAAGGATGAACAGTAGAGGACCAAGCACCGAGCCCTGGGGGATGCCATGCAACAGAGGGGCAGTGGAGGAGGAACAGTTGTTTATGTGGATGAATTGTTGTCTGTCAGAGAGGTATGAAGTTAACCAGGAGAGGGCAGTGCCAGTGATGTTGATGAGGGATTCCAGACGGGTGAGCAGGATGGAGTGGCTGATGGAGTCAAAGGCTGCAGTGAGGTCCAGTAGGATGAGGATGTTGAGGTGGCCAGAGTCAGCAGACAGGAGGAGGTCATTGGTTATTTTGATGAGGGCTGTTTCGGTGCTGTGCTGTGAGCAGAATCCTGATTGAAAGGGTTCAAACAGTTCGTTGGAGGTGAGGTGGGCGGTGATTTGGGAGGAGACGACACGTTCCAGAGTCTTTGATAGAAAAGGGAGGTTGGAGATGGGATGGAAACGGGACATGATATTGGGGTCGAGTCCAGGTTTTTTGAGGATGGGTGATATGACAGCAAGTTTGAGAGGTTGTGGGACAGTTCCAGAGCGGAGGGAGGAATTTATGATATTGGTTATCAGTGGGGAGATGGTTGGAAGACAGACTTTGACAAGGGTGGAGGGGATGGGGTCGAGAATGCAGGTTGAGTTTTTTTTTTTTTTTTTTTTTTTTTAAGATATTTTTTTGGGCTTTTCTGCCTTTAATTGGATAGTGGAGGACAGTGGATAGAGTCTGAAAGGGGTAGAGAGTGGGGAATGACATGCAGGAAACAGGCCACAGGCGGGAATCGAACCCGCGCCACCCGCTCGAGGGCGAACCTCATGGTGCGCGGCCATATCCACTAGGCCATCTGCGCCCAAGAGTTTTTTGTTTTTTGATATGAGGTTGGGGAGTTCAGTTGGGGACAGGGGTGAAAACTGTGATAGAGGCTGAAAGGTAAGTGGTGGAATGGAGGCTGGAGAAATTGATAGGGAGGATGGAGGTGGAGGTGTGGTCATGTTGCTGTAGATATTGTGAATTTTTTCCTGAAAAAATGAAAGAAAGGAGTTGCATTTTTCAACTGTAAATGATGAGGTGTTGTTGTCTGCAGGTCGGAGGAGTTTGTCAATGGTGGAGAAGAGGGTTTTGGGGTTGTTGGAGCCAGAGTGTATGAGATGTGTGTAGTAATTGGACCGAGCAGAATTGAGAGTGTCTTTGTAATGTGAGAGGAAGTCTGTGTAGAGTTGGAGATGAATTGCTAGGCCAGTTTTCCTATGGAGTCTTTCTAGTTGATGTTTACGGGATTTCATTCAATATGTTTGATACTTAGGCTCTGTACTTTCACTCTGCTCTTTGCTGCTGTAACACTTCACATTTCTCCACTGTGGGTAGGGGTTCCATACTTTTATAGGTAACAACCAAATTCCTTTTGTAGTACCCAGCACTGATTCAGGTCAAATCAACGAGTACCATGTTTCAGTACCTAAACGCACCTTTCTGAGTGTGAGGGAGTGGAAGAGTAGGGGATTTTTCCCTGTGGTACATGGTCATGGAGTATGCAGAGCTGGGTTTGAATTTGTGAATTATCAAGAAAAAGCGTAGTTGTTGTTAATTTTGGTCAAGTGTTTTCATGTTGAAGGAATTAATGAAACAACTGGGATGTTATAGTACAAAAGGTTGAATGTTGTTTTGATATATTTGTTTATGTTTATATAATGAGAAATACATACGTTAGATTGAAATATTTTCTGATTTTGTTATTGGGCATATTAACGTGTATTACCCCATAAGCACACATAAAAGTACAGAAAATTGGTACTGTTTGGTACTGGTCCCAATTCCCTGGTACCAGGCACCAGCACGGTATCAGGTCAAATGTGAAAGGTACCCGTCCACCTGCCTCTCAAGTCAGCAGTGTCTCTAATTGTGAAATACTTGGAGGTTTAATACCTTCTTAACTACTGTTCAACCTCTGGACAGTGTGTGCCATCAGAAAAACGAGTTCATCAGATCAAAAACCTTCTCTTGAACCAGTCCATTAACATGCTGATTTCTGCTCCACAGATCAGCTGATTTAAATATGTGTGTATGTGGTTCTGGTTCTTCTGGGGGTAGCCTCAGGTGGTCATTGCTGGAACTGCAGTTTTTACACTTCCACATCATTTTTAGAGGCTGGAGGTTTCTGCTGCGCCAACACCAGAAGTAGTGGAGACGTGAAATGATCAGGGCTGTAAAATGAGTATTTTTTGTGATAATCAATCATATCTCCATTAGGGCAGCACAACATCAGGAAAAGATGTGATATCAGTGTTGAATAGTGCCATAACACTTTGATTTGATTTGATAAATAATGATAAATAAGTACTAAAGTATATGACGGTAAAGTATTTCTGCTGTGGATTTGCTGCTTACATGGACCCCGGATGGTGAGCAGCTCAAACAGACACTGGGAAAAAAAGATGAGCAATATTTGCAATTCAGACAGCATGGTTTTATTGACGAATTAATTTCACAGGAATGATTCACATAAAAAACATTGTGGTTATTGTGGTACTTGTCTTTTCACTACTTCCTCAAAGAATTAATTTATTAATTAATTAATTAATTCATTAATGTTTGTCTGACAAAACAGGAATCATATTCATCATATGGCTGCTAGAGCAGTCATTTGTGGTATGTGCACCGTGCATGATGATATCACGATGACAGTACATTTGCAATATTTGTGCAGCCCTAATCTTGATGTTTCAATGATTTTTCCATGCAGTTTTGTCAGTCTCATGCTGACGTATTAGTATCCCTGTTTCTCTTGAATCCATGATAAAAAGCCTGCTTCATTAGAGCATCAGTCTCAGCTCAGAGTGCTGTCCTGTACCTGTCAGCCTGTCTGCTCTGGATCAAACTCTCTCTTCTTTTTAGGCTCTCATTTATTACCAAAGCTGCAGCTTCTCCTCTGGGACGTCATAGATATCTGAACATGTTTGCTCTCATTTCTGAGCCTTTAAAGCTTGATTTGAGTCTGTCATCTGGGCTTTTTACAGATGGAAATCACTGCTCAGTTGTAAGATCTCATCAGTAACCAGTCAAAGCTGTTGAGGAGAACATCTGCAAAGTTTGAAGAACCCTGTCCATCCATCCATCCATCCATCCACTTAACCATTCATCCATCCATCTTTTTAACAGTTTATCCTGTTCAGGGTGGTGGGTGGCTGGAGCCTATCCCAGCTGTCAATGGGTGAGAGGCGGGGTTCACCCTGGACTGGTTGCCAGCCAATTGCACTCCTGATCCCTAATATTTTTTGCAAAGTTTGTAGCAAAAATCACAACCAACAACTTTATTTATTTAACTTTTTTGAGTCTACCACATATAATGCCATTGAAATCAAAAGTTTGTTTTCAGAGGGGGCCCTTGGCGAGACTGCTGCAACATAGAAGTTAAGTCATTCAAATATGGCCAAAGTGTTCCAAGACTGCATCTCGATGGATTTAGTCCTGCATGTTTTGCTCGAGAGTTCCTGTGCAGTATGCTCTGAACAAAACAGCTCGTCCTAAAAGTGGAAACCAGGACACTTCCAAAACTAAACTCTGCCTCCAGATTCTGTGTTTTGTGTAGAATGTGAAGCACAGGACAGGAGTTAGCTCTAGATTCCTCCCAAATACACAACATATCTAAAGAATATAAATCCAAAGTAATAGTCTCAGTTCATGAAACAAGAAAGTGAACTTCCTCTGCAGTCTGATCAATCAGAGAAGCTGCACCGTACTGTCAGCTGTTTGCTGCTTTGCATTGAGGTAATCTGTGACATCATCATGATCATCACACCTGCACTGTGGGTCTCCTTGTTTCCACAGAGACAGTTCCCATGTTCCCCCTCACCTGGTTGATGCCATGTTTGAGCCTGCTGACTCTCTCTCTCTCTCTCTCTCTCACACACACACACACACACACACACACACACGCACCTTCACACATCCAAGCTCTCCATGACACCCATGTTGAAGCGTTTGATGTTCTGATCACACAGGATTAAACAGGATGTGTTTGAGATGCTTCTTTGTGTGAGTCTTTCTTGCTTACAGGAGTCTGTGTGTGTGTGTGTGTGTGTGTGTGTGTGTGTGTGTGTGTGTGTGTGTGTGTGTGTGTTTCTATGAGTGTGTTTGTTTGTTCTTAATACACCAGTCTGCTGCAGCACACAGCAGAGGGGGGTCAGGTATATTTAGAATGAAGAGAGGAGCCTTATACAGTTGTACCCAATAGTTTACACCCCCCAGCAGAATTTCTGATTTTTTGGCCTTTTCTCTGAAAATATGAATGATAACAAAAACCTTTCTATCACTCATGGTTAGTGGTTGGCTGAAGACATTTTTTTAAGAAAATAAATAGCTTACTCTTTTTAAATCATAATGACAACAGAAACTTCAAAAATGACCCTGTTGAGAAGTTTACACAACTCTGGTGGTTTTGTCCTGATAAATGCACAAAAGTGAACACAAATGTGTTTGAATGTCTGCTAAAGGTAACCATCCTCACCTATAGTCTATTTGCTTGTAATCAGTGTGTGTATAAAATAAATGAACAGGGTCATTTTTGAAGTTTGGGGGGGGTTGGAAACATGTTGGGATGTTATTTCAAACTCTCTCAGCTTATTTAAAATCTTCATCTGTTTTTTATTCTCTAAATTTCTAACTCATCTTCAGTGTATTATTTGTACTTAGGGAGAAAAAGTGATGTTTCTCTGCATTATTAGGCAAAAAATGGCTGTTTTACAGTGTTTCCTCCCATTTTTATTGATATTGTCTGGAGATGATAATATTCATCATTTTGAAGTTTGGGCGCAGAGGAGACAACCGGGCTCTTTCAAAAACAATTGGGAATACGTTAAAAGGAATTTTAATAAAGTTAAGGTAGTTTACAAGACTGCATAGTGCAAGTGACTCTTTTTCCTGAAAATCACAGCTAAAAGCTCTATAATTTTTAGACACATTTTTCAAATGATGTATTGGAGATTATTCATCAATATGATATGAAACAGACGCGAGCTTTGGGAGTTGATAATCAGAAGCTGAAGAAAGTCCGGGGGCTACAGAGCAACAAGCTAAAGCTCCAGGCTGAAGCTGCAGAGCAGCAACGTTACTGTCTTTGCAAACTGAGTCCCATTTCATCGTCCAGAGTTAGCGCACATTAAAAAAAAAATTTGATCCTTTTCAATCATCTTTGCTCACTGACACTGAAACTTTCGTCCGACATAATATTACAAACTCTGTCTCTGTTGTTAGCATTTCTGTCTGCGCAGATGCAGCGCCAAGCAGTCACGCTGAAACAAGCAAACCCTTGAAGCTACGCTGCTGTGATTGGCTGAATAGGAGGGAGACATCTGTTTGGCCACAGCCGTTTGTCTGTGCATTTGTAAATTGAAGCACGTCAGGGTAGTCTCAAAAATCCACACACAAATGCAGCGGGGTTCAAAGCAAACTATATTTGTGTGTATATTTATGAATTCTTCTCTGTGCATTTGTGGATTTTCAGACTGTTCTAACTCCATACAAGCACCATCTGTAGCAGGCTGATTGTAAATATTTCCTATGGGTGTATGTGTGTTCTGCTGTGTTTAAAATTTCAGCTGAAGTGGTTTGTTTAATCATTTCGAAGCTCAGAGCTGATAAATATTTCTATCCCTGTGAAGAAGCAGAAAAAATCCTCTCTGATACTTTCAGGAGCTCTGTCAGGGGTTCAAATGTCATGTTTTGTCGAAGCTGCTTAAAGAAACCCAAACACATCCAGCTCACACGTTTTCACACTGTTCATTAGCTTCACATGAGATAAGAGACAGCTGAAAACACAAAACAAACAGAAAATCTCCAGCAGACTCAGACACACACCTGTTATCAGCTCACTCTCATTCTGTCCAACATCAAAACACCTTGACTCATATTTTGACTGTTGTTATTTTCTGCTTTAGGATTGGCCTGTTGGTGCATTCACAAGGCTGGGGGTCACACGTCTTCTATCTCACAGGGGGCCAGGAGGTTAAAAGTTTAGGAACCCTGGCTCTAATACCTAAGTGTGTGTGTGTGTGTGTGTGTGTGTGTGTGTGTGTGTGTGTGTGTGTGTGTTCGCGCGTGTGTGTACCTGGGCCCATGTGGAGCTCTGTTGGGTGACAGTGTGTGTGTTTTTTGTCACACCTGGCTTAGTTTGCTGTCTCATCTGTAGAGCCGCACAGGCTTACAGAGCAGAATATCTAAGTGTGTAACCCCTGTAGAGTGTGTGATTCTTTGAGTATGTGTGTGTGTGTGTCAGCAGGCAGATGCAGCAGCAGTCTGGAGAAGAACAGGCGGGGTTTCCTGAGGCTGTGTACAGGGACTCACGTCTATGTGCAGCTTTTCACTTCCATATTAATTGTCACTGCTTGGAGAAAAGAACCAGCCTCCTTCCCAACAAACACACACACACA
>RPOG01001151.1:0-177222 GCA_008086565.1 Thalassoma bifasciatum
CCATAAATAAAAGCTTCTTAAAAACAGTTTTCCCATCAGTCAAAGTAGAACCGTTAAAATCCAGTGTCTCTGTCATACCACCACCTTCCCCTTTATGTCCAGCTTCGTGCTCTCGCTCGCTTTGTTCGTCTGCTCCTCCGTCAGAGTGATGTACGAGTACACCAGGCTGCCCGCGATGCTGCAACACAAACACACAACAAACACAGTTTAGAGAACAAAAATGCTCACAAGCTGTTTAAATAGAGATCAAACGATGCTTTATGGTGGGCCTGTGTGATAAATTATCTCTGATAAATAACATTATTGTAAACATTATTTTGAGGCCAAATTAACAACTAATGTAATAATAACATCCTTTGATCCTTGAAATTTTATTACTCCTGAGTATTTTTTTCACCATAATACAGAGGTTTAAGAACTTTTCAGTATCCATAAGAAATAATAGAAAAAAAACAATATTTTAAAATGGACTCTCAGTCTCTGTTCGGGAAAATTGCACTTGATTAAAAATCACAACCAAAAACAATGAAATAGGCCCTTTCTCTATTAAGACAAAACAACAACACTCAAATAAAAAAAAACAGAACCAAAACAATTAATAATTCCCAATTTGAAAAACTACTCTAGTGTCCACCTCTGTACATGAAATTCATTTTAACAATAAAATTTATTTTAAAAGCCCCCTTTGAAATCAAAAGAAAAACTATAAAAAGTGAAAAAAAAGGAAAATAAATGACACTTTCAAAAAAGATTCAAAAGGGTTGTATACAGTCCTCTAGTATCTGGAGTTGATCAGTAGATATTTGATGCAGTAAAGTAAAAATGTACAATGAAACTACAGCATTTTTTTTTTCAAAGTTACAAACTTTTAGAGATATTTTTTGGATGTGAATGTGCAGACTTTGTTGTGCTGCTTTCAACTTAAGTTAAAGCCAAACCAGACGCCTAAAACCTCAAAGCAGTGGGTTTGATGTGATACAACAGCCAACCAGCAGGTGGCAGTATTTTGCTACTTTTTGTACATGTGTTCATCGACAGTAATAGATGTTTGAAACTGGCTCTTGGATCTAGAGCAGTCTAAACTCAGCACACCAGGGTGACAGGGTCCAAGATGCTGAGAAATTAATATGAAATTTAAGTTCTAACCTTTAAATATTTGAAAACTCCTGCTGGTCTTGATAATCATGAACAAAATCAAAGGGTTAGAAACCTTCATGCTTGTATTCATTGAACCACACCTCTAGAAGCCGTTTGTTAGAGTTTGATCTGTGAACACAGAGACCAGGTTAAGCTGCAGTAGATGGGCTCAGTCGTCACGGGAGTTAGTTTTCAATAAAGTGAACATGTTACAGCACATCATCAGCCGTAAAATTTGTCACGTTTTGAAACATGATCCAGCTGGCAGTTAGAAATTCTTGTGGCTGATTGGCTCCTCAGAGGGAAATATCTGTCAACTCTGCTCTTCCTATTTCATCAGAAACACACAGAGTTTATTACCCTGAGAGAACAGGGTGTTTGAGGCAGGCGAGCGAGACTCAGACATAACGGGATCACACGGTGAACACAGGTTGAAATAAGTGAATTAAAAACAAACAAACAAATCATTGACTTAAAAAAAACATTGAGACAAAAGTCAAAGTAGGAAAGAAATTTCTGAACTAATTAGAATAAAAAATTCTCTCTTCAGCTGTTTTAACAATAAAAGCAAAAACGACCCAAAAGTATAACTTAAATAGCCAAAACAATGAAAGGAAAAGAATGACCCTTCACATACATCTGTTTAAAAAGATAAGAGAAGCTGGTTGCTGCATGTCGACTACACTAACAAATTTTTGTATTGTAGCAAAATGCTTTTCATCATCTCGTTTGTTCTCACACATATTTTTTTCCATGACATAAAGACAGCACAATGAATTAATAACCTGAAATAAGTAAATTACAAAATATAATCTAAACTCATAATCTTAAAATGTATAGATTTTTCCATGTTGGAATAAAAGCATTTGAATACCACACTTCAATGCAGAGTTAAAACAATGAGAAAAGTCTGTCAGTCTCACTTTTTGTCATCAGAGTGTGTGTGATACAAGTGTCAACTCTGTGAGCAACAAACAATCCTCAGCAGCATTTTTCCATTCCACAAAATGAGCTGAGGCTCAGCATCAAATAAGACACTTAAAACAAGCCTCGATGATTTCATCAAGTCCTTGTGTAGGGAGCAAATTATCCCCTTTCCCACAGGACTTATTTATGAACGTAATTTAAAAACATGCACATGTCGTAAAAAGGAATCTGAACATCTGCAAAAGATTATCATCTCCACTTATTGTTGTTTGATTTCAATTAAAACCAAATAAATCTGATGGTGTTGAAGACTTTTAAACTAAACTGTGATAACATTGTTTTCAAGCACAGGTCCACTGATGGAGCATAAATATGGACGACGAACCCAACTGAAGCCAAAACATCTGCCATAACGACACTTACGTCCATAACCAAAGATCTATGAGCCTAAATGATGACCGTCAAGACCAATATACCAACAAAGTCATGTGACTGACCGTAGGGGCCTAGCTGCATAGGATATAAACGCCTGAGGCAGTAACTTCCTGTTACCTGGAACACCTCAGTGCCCCAGCGACAAAAGCTGGTGACAGTCATTTACCTTTCTTAGATCGTCACCACCGTCTTTACACTCAAGAAGATCAGTATCAAGTAGATTTGTCTCAGAGTAAATGTTTGATACATGTAAATAAATAATATAATATAAATAAATGTTTCATACATATAAAATCTTTACATGAAGATTATTCCATACCTGATATTTAAGCCTATGAAGTTTGTCCAGGAGAAGATGTAGTCTCCACTGAACACCATCCCAATGTATGTCACCAGGACATTCTGCACACAGAGAAGGTATTCATGGTCAGCAGTGTTTATTGTGTAACCTGTGACCTCATATGACCCTGCAGCTCACCTTGATGCAGCCCACGATGGTTGTTGTTAAAGCAGAGTTGTACTGAGTACAAAGCACGGTGGAGTACATCAAAACAAACCTGTAAAAGAAACACTTTATCAGACCCCATAATGACTTCACATTTTTATAGCAAAGGCCAGATTTCACAACCTGAAAAAAAGAGTCATTGTGAGCAGAGGACATTTCACAATTGATATCAGAGAGATATCACAGAAAAGATCTTGGCACAAAATGCTGGTGCAGATTTATTGCCTGTACTGTGTATTCACGCATGTCACACACACACACACACACACACACAAGCTTCAGGTGTAATCTTACCCCATGATGCAAGAGAGGCTGAACAGTGTGAGGAAGAACACGTCCGACCAACCTTCATATTCCAATGCCTGAGAGGAGAAAGGCGAAGTCAGACCAACACAAGTCAAACAAATCAATACAGACATGTCACTTCAGTTAAATAAAAGGGACTTAAGCTGGTTCATGTCACATCTAAGGGGCCGGCTCAAACACTGAAGTCTGCACAAAACCTCTTCGCAGCAGGCCGTTAGAGGGCTGGCCAATAAGAGAGAAAGGGGTTTGTGGGGCAGGGAACAATGAGGAAACAGCAGCTGAAACAAAGTGTGGCACTTTGACAGCAACATCACAAAGTAGAAGAGCAACAATTTGTTTGTTTATATTGCTAATAACAGAAACCTTGTACAAAAGCTGCCTTGGCCATGCAGCTAATGTTCTCTTCAGAGTACAGCGTTCACAAACCACATGCACAGCGACCAGTCCACCCTGACATCAGACACTTTTTCCTGTTGATGAGTCACAGAGTTACAGGAAACCAGTGGGTTTTACTTCTGCTTTAAGCAACAAAAATCCTGCAGCATGACAAGTTGGAGGTCATTAAACTGAGATTACAGCTGATGTGAAATCACAATTTAACGCTGTGTCCCAAATCGCGTACTTCTGCACTTACTCTTAAAATTTTGGGTGCATAAGTGCATTCACACTGACAGTATGGCAGAACCCAATGCACTTTTGTTTCTCTGCTGACACAATCAAAAAAGTCTGAAAGTTGACCACTTCTCACCCTCATGTTAATCATCTTGGCAACATAGAGCAAAACACCTTCCAAATCAAAAACTGTTGAAAATTGCAAATCTTATCCATTATTGTCTAAGTATAAACCAAAATGCCCGTGGCTGTAGGTTGATTTAGGACACATCTACATGTAAACATAGGCAGTCTAATGTTTTACTAATCTGCTAATTTGGTATCTTTGGCCTTTTTTGTTCCTTTCTTTTTTACCTATCACTGTATTCCTACAGCAGAGAGTTGCCGGTCTCTCGCACCACAATCATAAAGATTACATGCTAAAAAATTGGGGAAGCCTGGTCTAAAAGGTTTTGGATCTGTCATTCTGAGTGCCAATCGCTCCTCTATCAAACAGAAACAGGGGTTTCTGCTTTTATGCTAACTTTTATCTCTTGGAACAATCTTAAAAGTCATCAAAAAATATGTGGGAATCCATGTTAACAGAAACAATGTTAAGACTGACTCGCTGACAGTAAATTGCTGCACTTTTTCAACTTCTCTTCATTGGATCAGAGAATATTCTGCTGTGTTTCTAGAGTGTATATACCCATTTATAATGAAAAAAATAAAAAGCCAAATCCAGCTGAGTTAAAATCATTTTCATGCCACTGAAGAAGGTTTTGAAATGCTGTTTCCTGCAGCTGTTCAGATGTGATACTCCAGAGTGTGTATGAATATTCTGCTCATTAATGAAATCAAACATATTTCCCATCCAGTAGGAGTCTGAGAAGCTTTGAAGAGGTTCTGTTCTGTCTCTGTGCTGATGTTATTGAGTCAGTGGAAGTTGTAGTTTCTGCTGTAAAAACTCTGCACGGTGCATAAAGGCGGCTTTGTGCCTCGGAGGCTGCTGGGCCCCAGCTGGGCTGACCAGAGGCTCTCTGCCAACGCAAACCAACAAACGCACAGCTCACACTCACTGCACACAGACATACTGCCCACACACATGTGCACATGCTTCAGTTTCAGATAACACATCTAAATATTTGATTAGTAACAAAATTAAAACTGTAAAGAATAAAAAAAAAGATTTAAAGAAATGGGAAAGTAAAAGAGCAATGAGTTCATTACAAATGAGCAAAAAACCTGTTCTCCTTTGAAGTATCCACCTTCCTGACAGACTTACGAATGTATTTATTTAAGTAGATACATAGACACATTTCTTGTACAAAATAAACCAACAGGTGGCAGAAATACTCACTTTTCAAATCGAATCATACACGCATAGATGAGAAACATCACTCCCTGCCAGCTAAACCAATGTGATGGGAATATTCAAGATTTTTACAAACACCAGGAGGTCAGGAGTTGAACAAGAGTCATGTGATATGTAAGCTATCCTCAAACAAAGCATAATACTGCACCATCACATCACACCTCTGTCTCTTCGGACTCCGATGATTACGAGAACACCTCATGTATGATTTACACACATTTTTTCACTTGCAGCAATTTTCATGATGCAGGTTTCAGGCAGCTGCTGGATTAGCATGAGCCTTTCTATCTATCTATGCTCTTACTAGCTGGTATTAGTGCTCAGCAGATGAAAAGCCAAAATCATTACTGCAGCTGATAGAAGTAAACTCATCTGAATACGATCCTTGCATATTATCCAAGGCTTGAAAATTAAAGCTCCTGTGAGAAGCTTTAGTTGTGTTGATTTCTGTGCCCCCTGGGGACAAAGTGATACGCCTGACCTCTTAGCTGATCTTGTCCTGTACATGATTAAGCTGTTCTTTTTGGCCAAAACACTTGCTTTTTAGTTATACATCTCTCACTGTGAATATCTGCTGTGAAAATGCGAGAAAGGTTTTTTTTCTTCAGCCTCAGTCGACCACTCTGACACCAACCCCATCATAGCATTTGTATGGATTATAAACAACAACTCTAAGGATCATCATTTCTTTGATGATCGTCTTATTTACTTTGTGGGTGAAAAAGAAGCATCACTGGTGATTTCAGAGATTCACAAACAGCCAAAATCAAGGCAGCCACTTCAAAGAAAATTATTTTATGTGCATTGAACAATCACTCTGGCTCTAATGTGGATGCCCAGGGGACAACAGTGAGTGATTGGTGAGTCCTCTGGGAATCTGTCAGGGCCAGACCTTGGTGTTTGAGGCCCTTCCCTCCAAATGTGTCATGAATCAGTGAGGCGATTCCTTATGTGACCTCACCATTTTAGCATGTCTTGTCTCCACATGATATGCTGAAGTGGTGAGGTCGCATAAGGACCAGACAGTGCTCTTCAGATTCCAACAGATTCAGGGGTTTCTACTTCACAAGAATATGTAGGAGTCTTAAAATCTGAATGTTTAGTATGGCATTTCAGCATTTTAACTTAATGTTCATTTCTATATGTGGGAAAGTTGAATTGACCCCCTGAACTGACTACAACTTAGCTGTTACTCACATAAGGACAGTATCTTAGAGAGTATTTTACTCCAAAGTTAACATTATGTGTACACAGAACCGATACATTAACCACAGGTTGAGCTTGTTTGTCTGATGTATTGTTATTTTATTTCTGACTGCTCATGCCACTCCTGCAACTTGTTGACTGTGGAATAGTTTTAGGAATAAAGAGGTTTGAATTCAGATTATTTCATCTTTATAGAACATGAGGACCAAACAACAGGGTCAAACTTCTTACCTTCTGCATGTCTCCAGTCACATGAGCCAACAGCAAAGTGGGAAGGATCATAAATAATGCATTATAATACAGCAATCCATATTTCCCCAGCTCCTGTAAGAGACAGAGGGAGCATGGAAACAGATGGTCAGGAAGAAGCGGAAACATGAAACATGAGCAGAGCCAGAAAAACAGAGAGTTATTCACTCAGCCTCTCAGTGCATTCCTCAATCACCAACATTCAGATGTCATGCAAGAGACCACTATTCACTACACAGAAGCACTGAACCTTTGAGCTCAGTCTGCTGCAGCACGTGCCTTCAACTTTCATACCCAACACACTCACACACACACACATCTCTGCATGTGAGAAGCTGACAGACATCACAGACTAAATGTGGACACTGTCCTGCCTCTGCTGTAATGGGAGACCTGAGCTCATGAGACAGAAAAAAGCGGCTAAAACAGGCTACAAGCTAAAACACTAGCTCAGTGAGGAAGCAGACAGTTAAAACTAAAGCAGAACTAAACAATGGAGCATTTCAGAATCCTAACACATTTAAGAGGAGTAGATAATGTGGAGTTAAGTGGGGATAAAAAGCTCTGAGTTGTGGTGTCTTGATACACAGTGTTCCTTTATACCAGACCCTGAAGGACAGGTTGGGCTCTCAACATTCACCTACATCAGCTCAAAGCCAAAAACAGCTTCAACCCAACAATGCTCACTATTCATCAGACTGCCCCACCACATACCTTTGCATCTAATTTTTGTTTCACATAGGCTCCGTTGGCTGCAGTTAGGACGTCGTTCAGGAGGATGAAGACATAGCCTTGCAGGTCAAAGGACAAGTCAGCACTACAGACAGAGGAGAGAAGAAAAAACATTTAGCTCTTCATTTATTTTATTTCATTTCACATCACTGCTGGTTAGTGATAGAGAGGAGGAGTGACAATCACTTTGATTAGATTAACTGATATAGAATTTCAAAAATATTAAATAAAATAAAGCGATACACTGTGATACCACCACAGTCTTAAAAAGTACAGTGACACAATTTTTGTCTCACCATCCAATCCTACTTTAATGGTCTCCATGAAAAAAGAAACCAAAAACTGCAGCTGGTTCAGACAGGTGTACCTTGAGTCCTCACCAAGACCAAAAAAAGTGGATCACATCAGTCCAGTTCTGAGGTTTTTACACTGGCTCCCTTTGAGTCAGAGAATAGTTTAAAATATTTTTGATTTTTTAAACACTGAATGGTTCAAGGCTCTTCTCACTCAGTATGAACCATCAAGAACACTCAGGTAGTCTTGGGACAGTTTTGCCTTTTTTCTTTAAAATGTTTTAACAAATTGTTCCAAAATCTATTCTACCAAATCACTGAATCATCAACTTCAAAATGCGTTGTGTTTGTTTTAAATCTTCAGTCTTGAGAATCTTGGTTTATGAAGCTTACAATACTCTACAGAATAATCTAAAGCACCCATGCTGAGGGTGGCAGCCTGCAGGGTTTTAGGGCTTAACGACAACATGTGTGTAATGACCCCAAAGATAATAAATTTGTGGTTAGGACATGTATCAGAGCCAGACATGTCTTTGTAGTGCGGGTCAATCAGCTGCAGTTAATAGCTGAAGACACCTGGATGGAGCAGGACTTACCTGGCAGCTATGAATGCCCCGAGGATCATCGTAAATACTGTCAGCTGCACCGGCCGAGAGAACGTCTTCCTGTCAAAGGTCAGAGAAGGCAAAGCAATGAAACCAGATCTATGTGCCAATAAAACCTCATAGAACACTTTGTTGTGTCCTGGGAAGAGAGAAAGTAAAGCAGGTGATGGATGATGTGGGCAGGACAATTAGACAATCTCTGGAGGGTTTATGAGGAGGACTAATGATAGCAAGGTTCAATCAGCAGAGATGGATCAACAGTGACACAGCAGAAATTCCCACAACAGCCAGTGAGTGTGTAGTATTCATGCCTCTTAAGTGCAGGACCACACGCCCACTTCAAACGGCTCAGTTTGAGCTTCTGAGTGGCTAGTATCTGTGAAAAGTTCAGTGAGGGTGGACTGTGTTTGTCTCCCAAAGAGGAAACAATGGCATAGAAAGGTGACAGACAGATGTTGAATGTAGCTCAGTTAAGAGGCCTTAACAGTTAAAAAGTTAAGGTGAGTTGCAGCTGCTTAGTTAGCAGCCCCTCCTGTATCTGCTATAAACACACAAACACACTCTTCAACAAGGAATTTTTGCTTCTCCAAACATTTTGAGTACAGACTACACTACTTTACAGACTAAATTTCTCTTTTTTTTCCAAGATGCAGCCCTCAGCAAAAGCCATATTTTGATATTTGGTTCTTTTTTGTACATTTTTAATCTTTTTCTCTTTTTACTTATCGTGCACAGCTGTTCCCTTCATGTTTGCAATCTGTGCTCTTTGCTGCTGCAACAATGTAAACTTCTCAGTTGTGGGATAGATAAAGGATTTTCTTTTCTATTTTTTTGTGTATTATCTGGCTGGTTAAAATATATTCAACACTTCACTCTGAGAGAGTCCTGAACTGTAAACAAGACAAGCTCCTAAAACGTGGGATGTGGATAATGTAGTAACATCTTTGCTGAACAGACATTAAACCCTTAATTACTGATCATTGTTTGATTATTATTTATCCTTTCACATCAAGGCAAACTCTCAGCTGTATTATATTTGACATTTAAAATATCTTCTCGAATGATCACTTAAGATAAAAATGATTGGGTGGTCCTATAGGTTATATTCTTTACATTTCTTTGTCTTGAATAGGAGGAGCCCATTTATACAGGAGCAGTTGAGTTTGATCTTATGCTCTGGGGGAAAGAAGTGCTTGAGCATAAGATAGTGATCACATGTTTTGCAGCATTGCTCAGCCCTGCAGTTGTGTGAAATCTTACTTGAGCAGGAATCCTTCGGCCAGCATCGTGAACAAGATGGAGAACCTCCTGAGGACCGTAAACATGGGCAGACTACAGGGAGGGGACAGAGATCACATCATCAGCAGCCAGGCCCAATGAGCTCATGTGAAACTTCATTTTTAATCATCATTCAGCTCAGAAACTTCACAGATGAAGACTCACTTCAGCCTCTTGGTTCCAAATAGACCAGTGATTTGATTCCCCACATAGAGGAGAGGTAGAGGAAACGTCTGCAGAGTTAAGAAAGTGCATGTTAGCAGAGCTGAAGGATATGCAAAAATAATCCAGTTGCAATTATTTTCCCGTACATTGCAAATCGGATATATTTAGGCTGCCCATCTTCTGTGTTGTTGACATCAGTTGCGAAGATTTTTTTTGGTAATCACCATTCTGAATAAGAGAGTAGTTACATGAGGGAAAAAAGTAGGACTTTTTGTATGAAAAAATATTATCAAACGAAATTCAGTGTCTCAAAAAATCAAAGTATTAAGATCAATTAAAAAATGATATTCTAAACAGAAAAGTCAGACCTCTGAAAAGTTTTGCAACCTTCTGACCATTTACCAACTTTTCTCCCAGTTTTCACCCATTCTCATCCAATTTTGCTGCTTTTCAACCATGTTTACCTCCCAGGACTTATTGAAATTGCCACTTCTTGCTGTATTTGCCATGTTTCACCACTTGGATTGTTGTAAAAATTTATCCGGTGTTCTGACACATTTAAGGTTTAAGAAACTGTTGGAGATTAGAATATTGCAGGAGGCCATATTGCGATTTCATCTAATTTGCAATTAATTGCCCAGTCTTACATGTTGATACTGTTAAAAGGGTCCAGTGGGGTGAGCTACGAAGAAAGGCTTTGAATATTTGAACAAGTTGGCTCATTATTGCTTGCAGCCTGTGTTTGAGGTAACAGGTCTCACATAAAGGTGGTTATCAACTCTCTCTGTCAACACACAGGCTTTGTGTTTTCTCAAATAAATTACATGTTATCTGACTCTCATCCTGCAGAAACAAAATTGTAACCCAGAAGAGCAACACCAACAGGTTTTTACTGTGTGCTACAAATGTCATGTCCTGGTTCATGAGAGTCAGTTCTCCTCAGTTCATCTTAAAGCAAGTGTGAACCAGCAAGTTTGGTCCATATTCAGGGCAGACAGTGCTTACATGGGAGAGAACAGGCAAAACAACTAAGATCTAGGTTTTGCTGCATGTGTGAACTTGAGTATCTGTGTTTTGGCGCAACTATACAGGATGTATCCTTCCAGCCCTCTGGTATGATCAGTGAAAGAAGTCTGGTTGGGCAGATGTAAAAAGCAGGAAAGGTAAAAAAAAAAAAAAGGAAACACGTCTGTTTCATGCCAACTGTGTATGACTAGTGCAATATTTAAACATGCAATGAAACAGCTCACTATACAGTGTGTCTGATGGTCTAGCTAACAATCCTGATACACCAGCCTGTTTCTGAACCAAGACTCTAAGCTGACGTAGGCTAATATATACACTTACTACCAGCTATTACCAAGTGCCTCATACAAGCACAGAGCAGACATGAGGTTGACAAATAAGTGAAACACATAAATACCCTGCATGGAAGTCGACTTCCCCAAAAAGCTCAACACTAACTCTAATTTACTCCTCATTACAAACCTTACAGTGACTTTTGTTTACTGTAATAAGAGGATCATCGTGTTGTTGATGTGTTCAAAGACGTGTTTGTAGGTCTCACCTTTAGAGGTATGCTCTCATCACAGTCCGGAAAGCTGATCACCCTCGCTGCCTTGCCCACCCACAGTACGACCACCGTGGCCAGCATCTACACACACACAGACAGAGAGGGGGAACACACATGTGAGAATTAGCACTGAATACCTGAGCTCAGGTAAGGGTGTGTGTTAATAACAGCAATAATAACTCACCTGTCCGATGCCCACACATATTGACGAGGGAAACCTAAACAGCAGAGATGAGCCACTTTAGTCCCAAAACATCACTCAAACAGCTTCAAACAGCTAATTTAACAAATATATCTGCCTAAATGCTGACACGTTTACTCTGCCGTGTATGATTGAACAGTGTCCCTGCTCAGCTATAACCACACAGCCACATCCACTGGTGCCAACTCAACTTCAGCCGCTAGCCCCGTTAGCATGTTAGCATCCAAACTGCCGTTAAAGCCGTTCAGGACGTCACGGTGACCGTTACCTGTAGTTGGTGAGGACGCTTTTGTTCACGACGACGATGAGAAACGAGCTCACGCCGTAAAACCCGGCGGCGAACAGCTTCACGAACACCGTGAGGGGTTTCTCCGCCATCCCCGAGCACTGCTCATTCCTGACTGAAGCACTGCTGCTGCCCTGCCGCTGCCGCTGCCATCACTGCACCGCTCACACACAGAGCACAGAGGGAGGGAGAGAGAGAGAGAGAGAGAGAGAGAGAGAGAGAGAGAGAGAGAGAGAGAGAGAGAGAGAGAGAGAGAGACGCACGCGCACCAAACATGAACTCGCGGGGCTTTTAAAACTTCCGCCCATAGTCTGAAGGAGTGAAAATCACAACTCTGTTTATTTAGCGTAGCTTAGATAAACAGAGCTCAAATCTTGGACACACACAGTTCTGAAAGTACTAACAAATCCAGACAAGGTCCACTCACAATTCTACGGAAGCCCATTACCACCAGTTAAAAAAATGAAAATAAAAACTAACCTCTTTGAGATTTTTTTGGTCCATATGTCACAGTTTTGAGATAAAAAGTTAAACATTTGAGATAAAAGTCAAAATTTTCAAATAATACAGTCACAATTTAAAGATACTAAAATTAAAAATTTGAGATTGGAATGTGAAAATAGTAAAGAAAAAAACGTCACACATGAGATAAAAAGTCAACATTTTGGGATAAAGAGTCGAAATCTTGAGATTCTAAGATGAACTTTGAGATAAAACGTCAAAAGTTTGAATTTGTATCTCATATTTTTGACTTTTGCTCAAAACTTTGACAGTGTGGGTGAAAAAATAAAAATAAAAAAAGAGAAAGAAAAAAAACATCATCATATCAAGTTTTTCATTTTTTAATTTATTTTTAATGGCGGAAAGGGGCTTCTACAGAATTCTGCTCAAATCAGAAAATTATTGAACATGTCATGAATTGCTCAATGTTGCAAAGAAATAAACAAACATAAAAAGATGACGATAAGTGCTTAAATGTGCTACAGTCACTAAATGTGCATTTAATTGTCTAAAATTGGTAATAAATGAATAAATTACTCACTGAATACAAAAATAATAAAATAAATTCTTAAATCATTATTTCAATTTCTATCCATCTCATGTAAAAACACATCTACTTATTTCACCATTTAATTAATCATTTTTTGGTTCTTGCTCAATCAATGCATCATGAAATAATTTCACCTGTCATCCTTTCCAAACAAACTCAGTGGGCAATACTAATGCTGATCAAGTCACAAACCACTGCTTTGGTCTGCAGGGTTTCCAGATGAGACACTTACCTGACAAACAAATAAATAAACATAGCAGTAATCACTGAGTATCTGTATGAGCTCCCCCATGAGTTGATAACAGATAGTTTAGACCTGACATATAATGTTGCAGCTGGCCCCCTGCAAATAAGTAGATTCACTTCTCAAACATTCACCTGATACAAAACAAACAAACAAAACCTGTCAGAGCAGTAAAAGATCAACAATTGTCTACATTCATTTTTATGAGAATGTGTTAGGTCTGATATGCAACCACAGGGTGGTGACAGAACACACCTTAAAAGATGCATCACAGATTTGTTTCTTTTGGAAGTATTGTAGAATTATTTCAAGCTGGGGTTTTTTCAGCAGTTAAAACAGTTTGTCAACTGTCTTTCAATCAACTGTCTTCCTAAAATTATTTTCTGAAAGAGCCAGATCCATCTTAAAACTGCATCATAAACCCTCTTTTCTTGTTCTCATCAGCAGGGCAACCCACACACTCTGAACCATGAAACTGGACAAACATGACACAATATTTTCAATCCTGATGTCTTCATTTGTGTTATTCTTTTTTGTCAGCCTTATAGAGCATAAAAAGATGACTCTGCCTTGAGAGAGGACCCCTAAATGTGGAGCAGCTCTGTGACCTGACCTTGGTCAGACCTGTGTGTGTATTTTGGCAGGTGTTTGTGGGATAAAAACCTGACGTGTCCCTGATAAGGGATGTGTCTCTGCATGTGCCACGTTGCCTGACAGAGCAGAGTCAGTGACAGAAACTTTCATTCTCTCCTTTTTTGAGCTGATGTGAATCATGTCTGGACTGAACGCCTCCCTTGGCTACTTCGTGTCTGTGGTGGTCTTTGCTGCCTCAGTACGGACTCTTTTCCAAAGATGGCCTCGGTTCAGCTTCATGTTGGAGTTTGCATCCTCCTTCATGCTGGTGGCGTGCTGTCTGGAGGTACAGACCATCGTGGAGGTGGGGGAGTGGGCTGGAGGTCTGGGTCCTGATGTGACTGTGACCATGCTGTTTGTGGTGCTGCTGACTAATGGAGTGCTCTGTGGGGGGGCGTCAGGTAACCCAGCTCTGGTGCTGATGAAGTTCCTGCAGCTGGAGACCCCGGCCCTGTCCACCCTGCTGGCTGTAATAGCTCAGTTCCTTGGTTCCCACCTGGCCCTCCTGGTTGCTGTTTACTACTGGAGTCTGGAGCTCACAGACATGCACATGATCAAAAACCTGATGGCGAGAGAGTGCACCTCGTCTCTACGGGTCTCTGTGCTGCAGGGCTTCTTCACTGAGGGTGTCTGCGCGCTTGTCTTCCTCCTGATCCACCTGAGCCTCAGACGCAGATCTGCTCTGATCCGGGTCCCTCTGATTGCCGTGCTCCTCACATTCCTGTCCCACACAGGTGAGTTTCAGGTATTATCAGTGCATGGGATACTCAGAGACCTATGATCAGTCATTGCATCAAACAAGATCAAACTCCTCTGAGTGTTTTAACTGTGCTGACTGGCCAAGAAATCATGCAAGACTGTCAACCTCTTAAGACACCAGTGTCTATATGTGGAAACTACATTTCTGCCTCTCAGAACCATGAGGCTTAACTTCTAAAAAGTTTGACCCATTAGCCACATTTAGAGACACTGCCCATGTCATCTTGTAATGATTTTACAACATTTTATCCATTTCAGTGAAATAAGTTGGTTAAAAACAATAAACAGCTCTTTGATAAGTTTAAACTTCCCTACCAGAGGGGAAATAGAGCATTTTATTATTATTGTGGGCTCTTTCCTGTCAGTAAAATTTGTCACATATAACAGAATTTCCCTGATGTTTAAGCCTGTGACCCTCAAGATCTCCACTGTGGGAAAACAATTATACCCCTACCCCAAAACAGACAAAAAGAGCAAAAACCAAATTGTAAGAAATATGGAATTGTAAGAAGTACTTGACCTAGGAAGGCATTTGCTGCCCCCCACTGTAGAAACTCCAACATTACCCAGTCATGTTTGCACTGGGAACTGAAGCCAGTGCTCATATCAGCATTCATGTATGTAAGTTCAAAGTAATGTGTGTGCTTCAGTTATTTTAAATATGTAAATTCCCATTCTAGTTTTGATGCTTATGTTTATGTCTGCATGCACTGTTTTATTTCTGCAGCAAGAGGTTACACCTCAGCTTACATGAACCCATCTCTAGCTTACGGCCTCACCTTCTTCTGTTCTGGATCCACCTTCATGCAGTATGCAGGAGTCTACTGGCTGGGTCCTCTAACTGGTAAATTATCACAAGACTTATATATACTGTATGTGCTGCTCTCTAACATGAACACTATGAATAATGAGCATTTGTTTTCCAGGTATGATCCTGGCTCTCCTCCTCTACATGGGACACATCCCCAGGATTTTTGCAAAGAACCTTTTGTACCTTCAGAAGACACGATTCAAGGCACCAAAAGGAGACAGGGGAGAAAAGAAGAA
This sequence comes from Thalassoma bifasciatum, assembly GCA_008086565.1. Taxonomy (NCBI): domain Eukaryota; kingdom Metazoa; phylum Chordata; class Actinopteri; order Labriformes; family Labridae; genus Thalassoma; species Thalassoma bifasciatum. Next base: position 15,600 of record RPOG01001151.1, read on the forward strand.
GAAGTGAAACAAAATGCTTTTTAATTTTTGATCACCCTTTGAAAAGTACCTGACGACAAATGATTAATTTTCATAACAATACAGCTGGAGTGCCGGCAAATGCCTCTGTGGAGAATGTGAAATATGAATGATACAAATAAATGAGGTTCATTTTTACATCCTTGTTGGCTGTGATCAAGACATTATTTCTATCAATTAAGGTCATAATACTCCTCATAAATTCAGCCCAAAACACAATAAACTGTAAACACTGTCTTCACTGTTTAGCAGATGGTTTGACCCAGTCAGCTCACCATCACAGTTAAGTTTTAATCAAAGTAGTACACATCCTCAAACTAGACCACATTTCTTGCTTCAACAGCGACTTAAAGAAAAACATGTTCACCCGCTGCTTGACAGATTCGACACACTGACAGTTGGTGCTGTGAAGAGATAATCAATAAAGCTTACTCACCTATCAGAGTTGAGTGTGCTTTATCAAAAATAGACTTTCCTCTAAGGCAAAGTAAGATTCTTACATAAATAATTTTGCATGCAAAACATGACTTCATCAGCAGAAAACTTGATCCTGAGTGAAAACAGTATTTTACTCAAACACATCCTGTAGTGCCTTTAATGCACTAATAAAAGTTTAAATTCTTCTTCAAAAATTAAAGAAACTAATGACATTACAAAGATTTTTAAATTACATTACAAAAGTTTATACATTCAACGATAAACAAAATGCTTCCTCAGGTTAGCTGCAACGTCAAAATAAAGCATGAATAGTCCAACACAAAAAGGAGGCTTTAGTCCTGTTTGCTTCCAGATGATGAGGGCTGCTGCTTATATTGTTGTTTCTGCTGCTGTTGCTGTGTCGTCTTCATCTGCTGCTCCTGCTCCTCCTGCTGTTTCTTCTTCTGCTCCTCCTCCTGCCTCTGCTGCTCCTTCTGTTTCTGCTTCTCCTTTTTAGAACCCGCAGGCTGAGGGTTTTTTTTCTTTTGCCACTTTGTACCTGAACAGCCTTGATCTGTGGGTGGGACAGGCATGAACATTTCGAACTTTAACGCAACGCTGCAGTGTGAACCCTTGATGCCAACAGTAACCAAAGTTATTGAAGCTGGTACACAGGGAGAAGTTCAAATTCCTCACCTGGCTGCATTTCCAGTTGAGCCTCAGGGCGATCAATCCATAAAGTGTAATCTGGATCGTTCAGGAAGGATTTGCTCTGTCCACAGCTGAGACACCTGTGTACTGTAAAACGAGTCTTCCTGTTCTTTCCTTAAGAGGCACATTTCAAGAAAAGTCAAAGGTTAGAGTTCGAGTTTCAGATCTTTACATTCAAGTCCAACAAAAAAAAAAACCCAGTTGCGATCATCTACCGATATGTACAGCAGAAGTAATACAGTCTCTAAAAACTGCAACAGAACTCACTTCTTTGTCTTGTTGTTGATGTCACACCAGGGATGAGGAGGGAGAAACATTTCTTACAGACTGTTCTCTTCACTGATGGGTCTCTGCAATACAAAACACAGAAACTGCAATGCTGAGACAATTTAAGAGTTCTGCACCATGATGTAGCAACATAAAAATAAAATATTTCCAACCGGTTCCATGCCACAAAATGAACAACTGGGCCTCAAAGACAGTTATGGTTTGAATGTTTTATTGTGTGTGTGACTCAGTAAGTCTAGCCTGTGTCAGATGCTGATTTTCAGAGCACCTTCAACTTTAAGAAGGTCCTTTGCCGGAAGACTTGCAAACTGTCATAACTAAGGCTTGTGTATTTGTTTTGAAAGTGGATGGAGACCGGATCATGTTTTTAATGCTAGTTCTTTTTGCTCGAGACAACTTTTTACCGAATACAATGTAATGAGGTAATTTATTTATAAACAGTAACGTAGGGCTGTTGTTTGAAATGTGACAACAAGCAAACTTTGTAAGTTTATACCATAGTTTAGTAGTTAGCTATACTTAACGCTACCTACAGCCCAGTACTCTGAGCTGAGTAATGTGAATGAATCCTGGTTATGTCTACCAGAGTTCATCTACCAACTCCAACCTCACAAAGCTGAGCAAACATAACCTCCATTTTATTGATAGACTCTCAGGTTTGAACAGATCACTGCAGGATAACTGCTGCATGTGGGATGGAATGAACATTATCACAATCAGCTTAGCGCTTTTATGGGTCTGGATCTCTCTTCTCCCTGCTAAATGTTGTCAGCCAAAAGCAAGGCATAAGCTTTTAGTAACAACCCATTTTGGCTCTGATAATCTCATTCCAAACTGAGGATTATGATCAGGTAAATATGTAGATATTAGACTTTGTCAAGGTCACCCAGAAAGTCCTCACTGTCCCTTTAATATGGGAAACAGGATCCGTTAAGATGAGATGAGGACAAAGGTTTGTTGCTGTAGAAGTCACTGAAGCCATCTGCACACTAGATGGCGTCACTGCCGAACAAGGACCAACGAAGAAGAAAAACCACTGAAATAATGTGAACTGCACTTACTGTCTGATGACTAAACGTCTCGATATCGTCTTCTGTGTGTGACAGTAGAAGCGGGCCAGCTCCACATTTTCAGGATTTTGTGCTAAAACACAATGAGCAGCCTTTCGAGGAAGAAAACAGATAAACAGTAGTAAATAATGAGCATGATGCTGCTAACCATGTGTCCACTCACCCTCAACTCAACTCTCAGTGTTTCTGTCTCACCTGGTAAAGGTAGTTCATTCTTTGGAAAGCCTCCCTTTTATTCACGTGCTCTTCCATCACGTAGAAAGGTGTTAAACTAGAAGTAATTCTCCGTGTTGGTGTCACACAGCAGCTCCAGTGGTTTAGGCTCTTCTTCTGTTTATCAGAGTGAGCGACCTGAGGCTCATTACCGCCACCTGCTGCCCTGGAGTGTGGCTGATTTACAAGAAATGACCTCAGAGCTTTTCACTCATCTTGCATTATTTTAATTTTCAGGCCACTGAATTACTTTTCAAACTTGGCTCCACAGCCTTTATTTAATATTTATGTTCACTGTTTATAGAACTAAAGCCTGATATTACTATGCACCAATCACTTTGCCACCCAAATCACAAAAACACAACTGAATTTATTGGTGTGTGCAGACAAGGTTGTTAGTTGTCCAGAAGAGACAGAACAAAAATAAAATAAAAAGAATAGGCAACAAATTGTCCTCACCAGCCGAGGATGCCTAACCACGATGATATGGCCATGATCTATTTGAATCTTATCACTTAAGAACACAATATACACATAGGAAAGCACATATATCTAGTCCAGAAGAACACAAAGGACAGAGTTGGACATACAATACTCATTTTTAATAACAACAATAAAGAAGAAAGTATAAACCCTGTCATCTAACATCTTAATTTGCCTGTAAGGTGCACCTCTGGTATCAGGAGACTATTGAAAACAGGGGGAGAGCTGGTACAGTAGGTCTGTCAGGTCAAATACTGACAAGATCACAGCACATGTTCATGATGACAGACTCACTGAAATGTTTCCTATAAAACTGGTAAGAGAAAATGTCCATAAAACATGTAGAAATAGCAACAAGTGTTCATTGTAGGAGAAGAGCTACATAAGGAGGGGACACATGAAATTCAAGTATCAAAATAACTAAGACACTGACGAGCTGAAATTACAAAGGTAGTAAAAATCATGGGAACAGAAACATTGACACAATCAACAATACATTAGGCAACATTTTGCATTTGTTTTTAAGGCAGTTGATTAAAAAAGACTAAACAGAACTAGGCATCTTCTTCATTCCAAGTTAAATACAAGCCTAGCCCTGACGTGTCACCAGAGATCCGTTTACAAAACAACTACGCCGGACTCGCACACTAAGCACTTTAGTTTGACTTGTCTTCTGACGTCTGAAAGAGGGTAGAGTTCATGTGGACAGCGGTGGAGTTGTGCTCTAGATTTTTGGTCTTCTTCACAGTGAGGTTTGTCAGGGCTGATAAGGCTGCTGCATGGAGAGTGGAGAGTCACTCTCAGCCTATTGTCTGGCACGAAAATCTAAATGGTTGGCACATCATCAGTGCACAGCATGGGGAGGCAGGGAGCATGTCTCATCCACTAACGATTGCCCTTCATGGCCTCCTTGGCTGCCAGGATGAGTGGCGTGAGGCTGGAGAGCGGCTTTGCCAGCTTCAGGAACGGATGCTACAGAAAGGAAGGCGACATTTCAGTGAACACTGGAGTAAAATGAGGAATAATCCAGACAGAATATGAGGACAGACACTATGACAGCTCCTCATAAGTGAAGCCAAAACAACTGAAGCTCTCTCTCCCACGTTTCACGCTGTGTAGCTGAGGTGAGGGTGCAGTGAAAAGGTTCCCCATCGTGAGCTTATTCTCCCTCATCAGAACTAAAGTATCTTGTGATTATTTTAAACTGTTAGGGAAAATGTTCAAACCTGCAGCAGCTCTTTTCCCCCGCCTCGTTTCTCTACGTCCATTTCCAGACAACGGTTAAGGAAATCTCTGAAGACCGGGGACAGTTTCTCAGGGTTCTGAAGCTCAGGTGTGCCATTGGTAGCAATCAGGTATAATGCCTGCAGAGTGGGGAGAGGAATACAAAGATGTGTGGAAATCGGGTTAAAGGCATAAAATCCTTTCATTGAACTGACTCAAGTTCAAGAAGTATGAGTTTGTTTCAAAACTTTTAAAAAATAAGGAAACATTTAACATTTTACATTTTACTATCTCACAATGGAATAAACCAAATTTATCAAAACGAGTCATTTTATCTTCTGTGGTACCTTCCATAAACTCATTTTGCTCCCCTCTCTTTTCTTAATGTAAAATCTCTACATAGAGGGGTCGGTGGGAATTTTAAGCCCATTTATTATCTCTTTTCCCCACTTGACTTAATAAAAATATCAATATGTTAATGTAACAAAAATGTCTGCTACTGTTGAGTTGTTGTACTAACATCTGTGCATACATTTTATTAGATGAGTATTCCGGGATCCTCTAGTTTAATCAACACAGCAGAAACCGGTAGCTCAATAGATCGATCGATCGATCAAACTAACTAACTAACTAACTAACTAACTATCTATCTATCTGTCTATCTATCTGTCTGTCTATCTGTCTATGTCTATCTATGTCCATCTGTCCATCTGTCTATCTGTGTGCTGTTTTAATTATGTATTCATAACTTGTTGATATAGTTTTCTTTATTTCAGCTCTGCTGTAATTCTTTATTTCGAGCTACTCAAATATCTGCCCTGAGAAGCAGAAAAAACTGGGTATAAATGTCTGTTTTCTAACAACCAGTCAACTATTCAGAGCACAGCTCTCTTCCTGAATGTTGTTGTTGAACGTGGAGAGCAGGGCGGCCTCTCATGAGACTCCTGACTCACTGCAGCTGTCCAGAAAACATGCCAGGGTCTGACACAACAGACCATTGATTCCATAAGTTGACATAATTCCTGGATCATACACTCTGTGTGATACCCTGAAAGAACAGATGAGTTCATTTGCAGAGCACCATGCCATTAGAATCAGAAAAAAACATTTTACTCACTCGTAGAGGGTTCTCGTTCAGGTATGGAGGTTCTCCTTCCACCATCTCGATGGCCATGATCCCAAGAGACCAGATGTCCACTTTAGGCCCGTACGCCTTCCTGGTCACCACCTCAGGAGCCATCCAGTACGGCGTGCCCACCATTGTGCTGCGTTTGCTCTGCTCGGGAGTGATCTGAGCGCAGAAGCCAAAGTCGGCTGAAAAAACAGAGGTTTGTTATGAATGTTTGTGGGCCAAGACTTCCTTTTTCTTGAGGATGAACTCCAGCCCTCAATAAATGCCTGCACAATTGATTAGATTAATTATATCACCAAAAGACACATCCAAAAATTTGATTTTTTTTTCCAAATTAACAAGTCTTAAATTAGCTGAAATAATGAGACCATGATGCCAATGAGTAGAGAGTCAACAGACAAGATTTGTCAGGTTTGCCCCAAAGAGGAGAGCAAAACTTCTTCAACAGTGTTTGTTTGTTGAAGGGAGGTGGATCAATTGTTCCTGAGGCACTCCAGTCAGAAAATCTAAACACTGATCGTCTTCAGTGACATGGCATCAAGCAGATTTGTGTCTAAGTGTACAGGCATATAGAAATAAATCTTCGTCAGATTATCAACAATAAGAGCTGGTAGTTCATTATGCTCAATTGTGTTTCTCCTGGTTTTACTCTCCACAAAACTGCTACTCCTGCAGACATCAAGGCCTGCTGACACCTAACTGGTCAGTAACACTTTGACTACAAATGTAGAATAGACAGTATCACAGTACCACAACGCCTACTGTGCTAAAGCACAGAAACCCCACCTACAGATCTTTAGATCAACTCTATAAACACAAATGACTGTGTGACTTACTCAGCTTGACAGAACCATCCATCCCCAGTAAGACGTTGTCACTCTTGATGTCTCTGTGAATGACCTGGTTTGCATGCAGGAAGTCCAGCGCCTGCAAACACTGTACTCACCCAGGCACAGGTGGAAAGAGGAAACAGAAGAGGATGATGGGAGTGAATTTTTGTTTCAGGATTTGATTTTGATTCATGTTTCCGGTTGATGGACATGCAGTTTACCTCTCTGCAGACAGCAGCAATCTGAGCCTCATCCATACAAGTTTCTGTGACCACATCGGTCAGTGAGCCTCCAGCCAGGTACTCCATCACAACAAACAGCTCCTCACCCATCAGGAAACTGGAGCACCAGAAGGAAACAAGATGAGCTACACCGTCACTGAGACTGAAAAAGATACAAGGGTCGTATTTTCACCTTCACTCACCTGTCTAAAAAGTTGACGATGTTGGGATTCTTCAACTCCTTCATCACCAGAATCTCATTGATGATGAGTTCCTTCTTAGGCTGCTTCTGAAGGTTTATCTGTTTTATGGCCACCTGAAGGAAGCAAAGCGTTTTGTTTAAGTCTTTTTTGAAGCAATGGCATGTGATCTTTGAGCATTTTAAATCATTTCACACTTACTGTTAGACATTTACAGCTAGATAATGAACCTATTCAAAAATCCTGTGCTGTAGGTCAAGTGTAAAATACACAAATGAGCGTTAAGTCCCTAAAATATCTTTAAGTTTGTCTTTACCTCTTGTCCTGTTGCAACATCAATAGCTGTGAAAACCGTTCCTGATGCACTGTGAGTGGGAAAAGATGAGCAGTTAACTTTAACGCATTTTTTCAAAGATCTTTTAATGCACCAGTGATTGAGATTCTTTCTCTATCCTTTGTAGCCTGACATGAAGTAACTGGGTATTGTTGAAAAAAATGAACATAAAATCGATCTCTTGTTGAAAATAGCAGCAGCAGCGGTGTGTTAACTCACCCTTGACCAATCTTTTCATATCTGGTGTATTTCTTCTTGGGATCTCCAATACTGACGATAGTTCCTATGAGATCGATTAAACATATCAATTATTCAACAGACTGAAACAAGTGGATTTTTTCTCTTTCAATACATTTAATTGCTGAATTATTTTTATAAACTGACTCAGTTTGTCCATGATCTCCTCATCTGACATCTTGCCCTTCTTCTTCTGTCTGTCTGCTGCCTTAGAGGCGACGTCTCCGTCAACAGTGGGGCATGGAGCGGGGAGAGGATCAATGACGGAGCGAGTGTACACCTGCAACCAATATCACACCCACATTAACCCTTCAAACAATCAGAAAGTAAAACTTATAACAAATGTATTCTACAGGGACTAACACTCTTTGTGTGTTCTGGTCTCGGTGCCACAATGGGAGGTGGAGCTTCATCATCGTCATCATCATCTATGTCTTTGATGTTTGGAGAAGAAGGCTCAGTTCCTTTTTTGACCGGCTGGTTCAGAAAAAAAGAAGTCAGTCATTCTTCTTAAGACATTGTCACAAACATATTGAGCTGCATGTTTGATACTTCAGAGTACTCACAGACTGAGGGCCGGGACTGAAAGCGTCTTTTTCTGTGAACGATAAAAACAAAAAGTGTTACTCACAATTGCACTGACTTTAAAGATAAGTTTATGTCCGGAGTTACTTTTCTGTTTACTCTGTGTTTCACAAACAACACTACTGGTTCATCTTCTCTCTCTGTGAATACTTTGAAAAATAATACATATTTGAATGCTGGGAAAAGAGAATAAAAGCAGTGAAACAAAAACAGTTCCTTGATCAAGATTTTGTCAGATAATGATCAGCTGATAAAAAACAAACTTCTGACTTGTCACTGTTTGTGTCGGCCTTTACGTGCCACCAGAGTCCTTTTAGCCACCAAGACTGTCACGTTTTATCTTTAAAGTTGTGTTCACACATGTTGAAGCTGTTATGTGGGTCAAAGGCATTATGCAAATGGTGCAACGTGTTCATTATGAGAGGTAAAAAATGTACTGAACTGATGATATTTTTTTCTACTTAACTGAGCAATGATGATGCTATTTTAACAGGAGTTTCAGAGACACTCTGATTTTTTTTTTTCTTTTAATTAATCCGATTCTCTTAGTGTTTTGACTGTTTTCATCATAGGGTCTGTTAGTTCTGGAGGAACAGAGACCTTTTCTGATAATCTGGCCAAGAGAACAAGAACCACTTGAGGGTCTCTTTAACATGGTTTTGAGTTCAGTCTGCCAGGGTGTTGCTCCTGTAATGGTCTGTGTTCAATAATGCACAGAGAAGAAGAAAATGCAGGAATTTATCTGACAAAACGGGAATTGACTCAGGGTTTTTCTTCACTGATGACTGACATTTATCAAGCAGCATTTGTATTTCTAATGTTTCAAACAAATGATTACCTTTAAAGATTTATTCTCTTCAGTGGAAGACAAAAAGACACTTTCAAACCTTGTGCAAATCACAAATGCTTTGTGGGTCGCTGTGTTAACCTGTTGTTATAGTTCTGTGTGGAGTTCTTACCTGAAGAGGAGAAGCTGAGGTACTTCTGACGGCCGTTGCCTGTTGAGTCATAGAACTTGAGAACGTCAAGCACAGCCTGTGGGTTCTTCTTCTGCTCCGACTTGGTGATGTTTGAGGTCTGCAGCAGTCGAGCCCATTGCTCTGGCATACCCTGAGAATAAAACAAACACCAAGGTGGCAACGTGGCTGATAGGAAACATCTTAAATATGTTATGATATGAAGTTTGAAATGTATATAAACTCACAGTGAACTCTCCTGTGACAGCATCAAAGCCAACATGAATGGTGTGTTCAAAGTCTGAAGGTGGTGAGATCTCTGGTCGTTCTTTGTCTCTATCTTTTTTTCTTCCACCTGAAAGGAAATACGTTGTTTGTTGAGTGCGATCAAAAGTACATCAAAATTCATGAGCTGAGTATATCTCTGCCTTTATTTCACCTTTCTCTGCCCCAGAGAAGATTGAGATGATCTTGTTGCGAGGTTTCTTCTCTTCAGGCACAGACGGCAGAGGTTTGGAGCTGTGATTGGCTGAGAGTGAGTCTTTGCTGGAGCCGGTGCTGAAGATGGTGCTGCTCATCCTGACCGGGGGAGCCGGGGGCTTATCCTCTGGGTCTCCGTTATCACACATCTCTGGAAGAGGGCCCGAGGCTCACAGGGCTGTAGGTTGGTGGGCAAGGAAGGAGAGAACGACAAACAGAGGGAGCGAGGCAGCGCTCACAGCATGAAGCACGGCTGTGCTCATGCGCTGCAGGAGGATGTAGTGACAACAGCGCAGAGAGGAAGCACCAAGGGATACCTGAGGAAAATAGGGCAGTCATAAAAACCTTATGGATATTGCGCAGGCATGTATCGCAATGATGATACTGAAACTATATACTGCGCAGCCCTGATTTAAAGAATTACAATAAATGTTGTTTGCAATTGAGATTAAACAATAACCTTGAATTTTACCAATAACTTGAATAAAGACGTTTTGGCTTTGCAAACAGGTTTGACCAGCTTTACACATAACAGAGCGTGGGAATTACTGGTTTGGTCAAAGAAACATAAATCAGAGTGGAAAATGTGAAAGACCCCAAAAATTTTTTGACAAGTTTTTGTTTTATTTGAGGAAATGAAAAACTTAAAATTTAAAAAGCAGGAAGTGGAAAGGTAAAGATTTGCTCTGAAATATGACCATAACCTTACATTATAACAGTGGGAAATTAAATATTTTTAATCAAAGAATATAAAAAATTTACAATATTTGGGAGCTTCATTAACACATAATGATAATTCAGTGACAGGATATCAGGATTTATTTCTTGAGAGAGGAACTTAAAGGCCTGAGCAATGTAAACATCATTTTTTAAAGGACTTCAGGGGAACCGTTCAAAGACAATCAGTATAGAGTTATTATTGAAGTAGATTTAAAGGAACAGTTAAGTAAAACAGACACATCCAGGCCTTTTTTGGTCTTGCACCCGACAGTACTACCGTATTACAATCATACATGAACATGAGTCTAAATCAAATAACAACACAACAAACAAACAAAAGTTCCCACACCGTGACCTCCCTTTTTAAGACTGAACAGGGTAATTCGTATTATTGAAGCCGGTGTCGAGCTTGTTGCTACATCAGGGCGGTGAGAGCAAAGATAAACACAGTCTGTCATGTTTTCAGTCTCATTATCCCTGATGTATCATCACAAAACAGCACAAACAAGGAATTATTGAAGGATCACTAATCGTTTGCCAGTATTTACAAAGAAGGGTTAAAGCTATTACTCCTTCTATTAAAAGTAAACTGTTACTCTTAACTGAATAAGAGGAGATCCCAGCTTTTGGAAGTAGTTGTCATTTTTCTGTACACCAAAGCTATTTGACAAAACTGCTGATAGCATTTCTACAACGTATTTTTCCTTTTGTGTCATATCAGGAGTAAACTTACGTTGGATATGGATGAAATTGGAATTCAAAGTTGTTGTTTTCACATTAAACAAAAAACCAACGCCTCGATCTGTCTCGCTTACATGTCAAATTGAAAATTAGTTGACATTTATCCGGTATTTAGCCTTAAAACGGTCTTGGTGTGTGATAAAAAGTGCCCTTCAACAGGGGCGGCTAGCATGCTAACGTTAGCATCAACTACTTTGCCAACAAGTGTGCTAGTCACAAGCTAACGTTAGCATCGGGCTGCTCTAACGTTCGCAACATAACGGGGCTTTCTTTCGGCTCCTTGATGCTATTTAGTCTGACAACCTGAGTTAAGATGATCAATCCCGGGGAGCAGGGGGGTTAGAGGTGAGGAAAAAAGGGCAGAGAGAAGCACACAGTTGTGTTGGGGCTAACAGAGGCGGTGCAGGTTAGCGGGGCTCACCGGAGGCTCCGCACCAGCTCAACTTGAAAAGAACTTTAGTCCCGGACGATCCTCGACGGCCTGGAAAACGTGTGTAAATCCGCTAGAAGTTCTTCCTCTGCTGTGAGGTAATGTGGTGGTCCAGGAAGAACCCAAACAAAGCGGCAAAAACGTGGCTGTAACTATTTACAATGCAACTTTTGTGGTGTCTCCGCGGCCCCGGGATGATTCCGTTATGGCGGAGGGGAAGCGGAACTACAGACCCAGCCCAGCCTGCTGCTCATGGAGTGTGTGTGTGTGTGTGTGTGTGTGTGTGTGTGTGTGTGTGTGTGTGTGTGTGTGTGTGTGTGTGAAGTTTGTCTGCTCTTACACAGACAGACACTAAAACCTGAACTTATCCCAACACCTTTTTTAATTACTGTTTCATTCTATATATAAACAACACAAAACAAACAGGTGTCTGGATTCTTAAGAGGGGGTGGTCTAACTCAGGCACCCACTTCTGCAGGTGGCATGAGGAATGTGCAGTAAACTGAAAATAGCAGACTCACCCTTTAATTTATTTACAGTAGCTTTAAAGATGCCTTGGTTAAGTACTCTTTATTTTACTGATTTTTTGTGATCTCTAAATAAAAACAACAACAGCAACTAAACAACCTTTTCTCAAGTTAAAGGGATGGATACAGTAAGTTTTGCTGATCCCACTTAAAGAACACAGTCAACATTTTCTACCTGATTAAATCACCCGGTAAGAGACAAATACATGTCCTACAGATATAATTATTTAAAATAACCACAATGGCATACACACTACATATATAAGTAGGTTTCAAGGGATTTCCTGCACTTAATGGTTAGTAATATTAACACTGAGCTGTGTAACACAGGGATTTACAAGCAAATAAGACCTGAAAAGCACAGTATGTTTTCTTTGAGAAAATAAAACAAAACAAATGAGATATCAAGAAAATACATGAAATTAACTTATTTGAAGGAAATTGAGGATTAAAATATACACAGTCACAAACTTTAATGGCTTCTGTACATTTGCACGCTTTTTATTCCAAAACAAATGCCCAAGTAATCGGTATATTTCATTGCTTGATGCCAGATAAGTGTTTAAAGATATTGCAACCCAGCAAACTTTACAAAACCAAAGTTTGTATTTACATTTATATTTCTAATGCTCCCAATACATAAGATGAAACAATCTTCAGCTGAGATAAATAATATCAGTGAAACCTTGTAGCTGCAGAAGTCCATGAGGTCAGTTATTCCAAGTGTATAAATAAAAAACAGCCTGGTTTGTTAGCCTGCCTCCTGAGCTGAACCAAAAACAAAAACCCACACTCTCGATATTCCAGTAACAAAGTCACCTGAATTACCTCATATCACAAACAGGAAGCTTCTTTTAGTTGTGCAATTATTTCTCTGTCTGTTAGTGTATGAAGTTTAAGGTCATACATAAAATTATCACCTTTTCTATTCATCCTTTCCCTTTCATTGTGTTATATTAAGAAAACTTTGATGCCAGACTGACCCAAGTGCAAACTGGGAAAAATTAGTTTTATTTTAAGACACTGGGTTTTAAAAACAAGATATGTTGCAGTCAGTGTTTAAACCGATGTTTCCATATGTACTTGGACAGTGCCACACAGCAGATCATTGTGACCAGAAGAGTTCCTGCAGACACAGGAATCACCAAAGACCCATCACCAACTGGTACCTGTAAGGTCACAGAGATCTGGTCCTAAAAGAAAAAAAAGGTAAAATATGAGACAATTTTTGCAATAGAAAATTCAATGTTTTAATCCTCAAATATATGCAAACAGTAGACACACCTGCTGCTGATGAAGTCTGAGCCATGCACATGTGCTTGAGTTGTCTGACGTACACGGCGCAGCTGTGACCATGTGTGACTCTGAGCTGTCGAGGTGTGTGCCTGAAAAGAATACAGAACCCAAAATTAACCACATCCTTAAGTCATAGCAAAAAAACAAACAGAAAAGGTTTTTAACATTTTTGTTAACTCATTTATTATCATTAATTACCTTTAATGGTTTTAATGTTTATTGTAGCCTCTTATGAAGGTGTGAGCTTCACTGTCTGAATAATGTATATATGCTTGAAGTTTAACTTTCAAGTACGCGAAACATTTACATACCAACATAAACATAAAATACTGTTCATAGACGTCAAGCTCTTTTAGCTAGAAAAGCCCTGTTGTAGTTTTTCAGTTATAACAGTACTTCAAAAGAAAATCTTTGAACTACTCCTGCTCCATTATCAACCATTGAAGATGAAAAAATGACGTCAAAAGTTGTTTTTTGTTCCAGAGAAGACAAATTGACCCCTAAATAAAAATTATCCACTCACATTGTTCAGTCCGCAGTAACAGCTCTGGAGGTTGTATATCCACAGATGTAAATGTTTCCCCATCCAAAGACGGCTTGTGATATCGAGCATGAACAGGAATTGTTTGTGTCAGCCGTCTGGGAGTTGATTCATCAAGGGCTGGATACGTGTAGGTGACAAAACCTGATGACTTGTGAGCAGGTAGCTCCAGGTCAATTGCTGAATCTATTAATATCTTAAAGTGGTTAAAACATAGGAAATTGAAACATTTAGATTAATCAACAGGATGTGATTAAAAATATAAGTTTAAAAAAATATTTTCTGTCATTATCTTACCTGCCAGTCCTTCTGGTCCAAGGAAGAGACCTGATATGGGTCAATGTAGACTCCTTTGGGCCACCTGTGAACCAGCACGACCCTTAGCCCTGTGAGCTCATCAGACCTCAGCTCCACAGAGGTCACCAACTCCCTAAAACACATCACTAATCACTTCCTCTGAGATTGAGCAATGAATGTAATATTCAATCCATGTTTTAAAACACACCTGTGAAAACCATCCTTCCTGAGTTCGACTGAAACAGCAGAGGATTCAAGCAGCTGCTTCAGGACATCACATGCGTCCCTTTTCTTCTCATCTACAAGAAAGTTTTAGCTTTCCTGGTCAAGAACATGTGACTTACTATTATAACAAAAGACAAACAGTAAATTTAAACAACAGTAAATTTTATTCATTTTTAGATCCTTAAAAATTTTGGAGAATTTGGAGATATCGCTGTACAAAAGAGATAAAAAAGAGAGAGATATGAGGATCATAAGTGTCTGTGGCATGGGTAGCTTTTACATCTGTGGAAGCGCCATTAATGCTGAGTGATATATACAGGTTTCAGTTTAAACACTGCCACCCAGACCATGATATTTTCAGGTAAGACCTTACAAATTTCAGCAAGACAATGCCAAACAGCACTCTGCACATACAGTAACAGCATGGCTCGGTAGTAGTAGAGTTCAGGTGCTATACTGGCCTGCCACCAGTCCAGACTTGTCACCCATTGAAAACATTCAAAGCCTGTGGTGTGTTTGCTCAATTTAAGACGAAATATATGTTTTGAATAATACAAACGCTATCAAACTTTGTTTTGTGCAGTGACTCAACTTTTTGTAAATTGTGGCTGTAAACAACCCACTTCTGGGTTCTTCAGTCATTGGTTAAAACAGAGTTAGAGACAAGACTTACCGTTTCCGGTTACACAGTGACATATTGTTAAACAAACTAATGCGGAGAACACAGAGCAATACATTTACAGCGATAGAAGTAAAGTAAAGTAAAGCAGCTTAAACAGAGTGGAGCCTGTTCTGGTTTACATGTTGTTTCAGGAAGAAGGTGCCGTAGGACCCATTTGTAGTTCCAGGTTAAATGTGGCTCTGCCTGACTAAAAATAACAGTGAACGGACACTGGAAATCTTTTCAAGTGTTGATTTCTGAACTAATTAAAACATTTCACGTTAACAAATTTCAACTCAGCATTCATTGTTATTTAGATTTTTTTTAAAACAATAAAACCCTGCGCTGCAAACTCAGGCATTAGCTAAGACAGATACAGGCACTTAAGGCCACAGCGTCCAGGCAACGGATGAAGCCACTTTTTCAGAGCTCCGTCAATTTAAAGATTATTTTCAGTTTTAACTGATGCCCATAAATTCTTAATTAAAATAGACGCATTTTTATGTAATATTAATTCCCTTTTTAACTGATTTGTGTTAAGCGGAGAATTGAAAATGAGTTTTGAAGCAAAGCGGTGCGGAGTTCAGTTCAGTCCTCCCTCTATAGTTTTAATTTATCAAAATAAGGAAAATAAAAAGGTGAGGAAGAGAATAATACCTGTGCGGCACTTCTTTAAACATTCAGGTGAGGCATTATTTTTGGAAAATCAGTTTTGAAGTGGGTTGGCTTTATTCTGTTTTTCATTGAGTTTGTTTGTAGTTTTTGTTCTTAATATCCTCACTATATGTCAGATGACCATAATTTATAATCCCAGAGTTGCAGTGTTTGTTTTGACTGCCTCAAAATTATCCCCATTATTTTAAGAGTAATAACTGTGTCATCATCATAACATAACAAGAAAAAAGGTCAAGAAGATTCAATTAAAAAAACAAACTTTTAACTTGTGAATGCTTGTGTGGCATGTTGTTATACATTCCTGTTAAACGCATTAAATTTGTTTGCATTAAACCCACAGATTAAACCCGTTTGTGCTCCTCCTTCTCCTTTTCCAGACTGCAGCACAGCCGCAGAAAAGCTGAAGAATAACCCCAGGCACAGGGCCTACCTGGCCTCTGTGACCTGCAGTCAGCTGGAGAAGCTTCACGTCATCCTGCAGGATCACATGAAGGGCTTCACCCTGGAGCACAGCCTGGCCTCTTTCCACCTGGACCCAGAGGAAGACCTGAACAAACTAGATGACGAGGAGCTTGCTCGCAAGAAGGGACAAATGGACGAACTGTTTGAGAAGAACCGGAGGCACAGAGACGATCCTGACTTTGTTTATGACCTGGAAACAGATTTCACAAAGACTGCACAGGAAAGATGCAGCTGGGATGAAGAGTCTGATGACGGGTTTTGAAATTCTGCATACTGCAAGGCATTTGAGTTAGACCTAATTGGTCTTTGCAATTAGTCATTAAATTAATTGGCTGATCTACTGATTTAGGTAAAAAGTATCTCAGAGACCTCTCCAAAGAATAACAGCTGTAGTTTCGCTGTATGCTGCAGCTTAACTCTTAAAGACATAACATTCACTCTCTAGGTTTAAATGAGGTGGCCTTGAAGGAGCTGGCCAATTAGAAGAAGAGGAGTCATAGGAGTGGAGAGCCACAAAGAAACTGCGGCTGAAACAAAGCATTTCAGAAAGAAGCTGAAATTAGGTTATTTTTTTATGTAAAGCTGTAAATCATGTTAAGCTACTACAAGGGTACCCCCTTGAAGTTGAATCTTCCCCCTCTTTAATCTTTATCACTCATGAACTGTGTCTTGCTTGTGGTAACTGTGGGAGTCAACAAACAGGCCCCAGAGCAGAGTCTACAGGAGTGTAGGTCACAGTGATTACATGAGGCTGAGGGAGATTTTTAGTAATGGCTTCAGCTTCTTATATGGTCACGTCTGTGTTTTACAAAAGGCACTACAACAGATTGAGTTTTCTATTTTGGACAACAAAGAATGAGACAATGCATGAATTAAAGTGAATATTTATTTGTTATAAAATACTGCGTTTTACAAAATACAAAGACTTTGGCTCTCTTATTTGTGGCTTACACCTAAATTAAATGAGTGATATTCACAGTCGAGTATGAAAGAAGATGCTAAAATCCTGTTAAATAAAACTGTTATTGTACACTGATAAGTAATCAATACAACAAATATATCTTTGGAAAAACCGTGTCCACAAAATATTGTCTCATATCTTACAAAACATATATATTCTTTTATATTTCCATGTGGTTTGAAGCAATGGCAAAGTTTTAAATGAGACAAACGTTCATAAAACCAAGCCTGCGTGTTTCAAACCTCTTCAGGGGAAAATTTCATTCAAAGTGCTTAAACCTCATTCAGCTGAGAAAGGACACTGACCAACTGACCAACCAGAAGTACCACAATACATTCAAAGATGTCACAGGCTTTCTCTAAATTAAAAGATCGTTTGGTTTAGGATAACTCAAAACATTTCTACACTGGTATCATATGCAGTCGTTTGTGCAGTGTCCATATTTTCCCCAAGGAGGTAGGTAACTGAAAATCTGACACATAGTTCCTTTTACCACAAAGTTCAGTAAGGATTTAGGTGTTTAAATTAAACTCTAGATTTTCAGCAGGATTTTAATTTGTTTAAAAAATACATCTTTATAAAACTGACATTTCAAGTATGCTAAAGCCACAATCCAAGATTTCTGAGTATGATAGACACAGAAAGACTGAAGTTGAAGGACACTCTGATTTATGGTCATTTGTGCAAGTTCGAGACTTATTTACCCAGAGTGCAACAGTTAAACAGGTGAATCTATTGCGGTAAAGCTATCAGACAAAAACGGCAGACTGACAACTGTTATACAGAAACCTTAACGTGTAATGAGAGTTTGTTGGTGCAGCTATACTCTGAATCCACATCAGACCCTTGAAACAAAAGTTTGACCCACAACTTCAAAACAGAGTTATCGGAACAGACGTATATAGATATATGTATATAGAACACTATTAAACTACACCAAACATACATTATTAGGCAAGTACATCTAAAATAAAATCTCATTTCTTCTTCCTGTCTTGGGTGCATCTTGGGCAAAACCTAAGGAATTTGAAAGAGAGGAGGAAAAAATGAAAATGTGTTCACATCATTAGACCCCTTCAATTTTCGTGAACAGTTCGGTTTGCATGCTCTTTTTGGCAACGGGAGTGCTGGGTAGTGCAATCAGTTTTTCCAGCCATGTGGGGACATTAACTTTCAAATACAACAAATTTTGACCTGAAAAAAAAAAATCACTTTGACAAATCTTTAATGATTTCCACCTCTATGAGGATGAAAGACTGTAGCAGGGGGTATTCAGCAGATAATATCAGAGAGATTAGGCACACAAGTCACTCAATGTTTATGACTTTGTAAACAAGTCCAGACTGTCAGATAAAAATATAAACTTGTGTCAAGGAAGCAGCGACCCTCACAAAGCTAAGACGAGCACACAAACTCTGTGTTCATGGATACATTTAAAGTTCTCACCATTTTCCTTTAGGTTTGGTGGCAAGATCAACACAAGCAAAGTGAAACCACTCAATCGGACACTGGAGAAAGAAACAGAAACATAAGCATTAAAATCAAGAAATTGAAGAAGCTCTGATGGAAAAGAAATGTGTTTAGTGAAAAACTTACATCAGGGTTGTCACAGCCAATCATCTCTCCGTACGACACCTGATGACACAGACAGTATGTGGGCTCATTGGGATCCACCGGCATGTCCAGGACGTCTGACGGCTGCATTGGCAGGAGGGCGTCACTTAGCTCTGGGCTACAACGCCAACAGAATGGGATTAGAGCGAGTGAGGTTAATAGAGGTGGTTGTAAGGAGCCCTCACTCTACTGACAATCATAAACATGATTTGACAGGTCCTTTAAATCACAAAGACCATAACTGAGCCAAAGTACCTGTTTTTAATCTTTTTCTTTCGGGGAGAATCTTCATCAGAACCTTTCCTCCCTCTTCCTCTGGATCCACGTTTCTCTCTCAGCCCCCGAGACTCCGCCTCTACAGAAAACATGTAAAATTACTAGTGTGCAATGATCAATTCAACAGATATCACTCAAAAAGTCTGAAAAGAAGGATTGAAGAGTGAGCTAAAATAACATTTATAAGGGTGCTGGTTTTGCCATACATTTGTCCTGTGTGCAGCATGGTCAGAGGCTACAGTCCTGAGTTCACTTCAAACCTACAATTCTTCACTGCGTGTGATTTCCCCTCTCTCTTCCTGCTCTACCCACTGATATTCTCTCTCAAGAAATCCACAAAACCCTCAAAAATAAACTTCAATGAACAATCTGAATAAAAACGTATATCTTTCCACATGTATTACCAAAACATGCAGCTTGTTTCTGCACTGCAGCAGCCTGCAAAACCAACAAGATCAGCTGCTCCTGTAATTGGAAAATTATGTTGAGCTAATTGGTGAAACTGAAAGCTGATGTTTGTTTTCACCGGAAAGTCACATGACGGAAGAGCGAGGAATTAACTGGAGATACATCTGGACTGAGATAACGCAGAGAGCAAGTCTGAGTGTCAGCATCAATCAGTGTGTTTATATGCATGCAGCAGTCCACTTAAAGTTATAGTACAATTGTAAAGTCTCAATGTAAGATTTAGTCTTATCTGCGTATACATGTAGAAAAGAGAGTCACATTTCTGGCTGAGAACGTCTCACTTTACTTTGACGAGGAGTGCTATATCCTTTTTGAATAAGTGGAGATGAGTGTGAAACAAACTAGATGCGTTTCACCTGACAAGGGAGTAACATCCTAACGCCGATGAAAGCAGCTGTAGCTCTAATGCCATGGTGTTTTTTTAAGTGTGTATGAGCGCAGCGTCCCTATTCATCATGGTCACCTACTTCCTCTTACAGCAAAAATTTGCTTGCACTGGTAGCATTACGTAGGTGTGTCAATCAAGCTATGTTCAATCCGATCCACTCACAGTCCGATTTCTTAATCTGCATGTTAACATACTGCTTGTTTCAGAGGTCTCAAGGGGTTTAAAACTAGTGTAGGTTCAGCAACATTTCCAAAAACTTCCAACATGTTTTAGAGCAAAAACATGGGTCTTCTCTACCATGCCTGCGAGAGTGCAGTGGCAGAATTGATGTGGTGCTTTACAGCTGTTTGAGTCGCCAGAACTTACTTTTTACACTTCTTCCCTCTGAGCTTTCATGGCCACTGAGTTCTAGTTTCTCCTTCAGCTCATTTTCAAACCGAGCCAAATCTGCATCAAGTCTGCGGATGTGCTTGTCCACCTGCAGGATGATGACATCATGACCCTGAGTACATGTGACTTCAAAACGTGAATTTCAATGCTTTAGAATAATGGACAACGGAAGGTGAGTTAGTGACTGACCATCTCATAGGTCTGCATTGCCAGCTGGACTTTGTCATCACTGAACTCCTTGCACTTGCTGTAGGCGTTCTGGATCTTCTGCAGGTGTTCAACCCTCTGAGCTGAAGCCAGGTTCTTCACATTCACGATGTACTCTTCAGCCAGTTTGTCGATCTCTACTTTCTTTTCTGCACAACAAAATGAGTGTTACAAAGCTGGAGAGCAGGTAGGTGTGTCACAGGGTTTATAAAAATTCTGACATGTCTGTACAGGAATCACACAGGTGTTATTAATAACAAGTTAGGTGAGTCTCTTTAAGGGTCCTGCTGGTTCATGGAATGACAGCAAGAACGAAAAGTGGTATCTGTTATGCCACTTGTGGCTGAGTGGAATATACCAGGTCTCTAGTGGTATATTCCAGTTTTCAAACTGGCATACTAGCTTTATCAGTGGTATGCTAGTGGCAAAGTGGAATACACCACTAGATAAAAACTGGCATATCCAAAAAAAAAAAAAAAAAAAAAAAAAAAAAAAAAAAAAAAAAAAAAAAAAAAAAAAAAAAAAAAAAAAAAAAAAAAAAAAAAAAAAAAAAAAAAAAAAAAAAAGGACTATACCAACAGATAAAAACTGGCACATTAGAAAAAATGGAACATACTATTAGATGAAAACTGGCATACCAGAAAAAAATGGAATATACCACTGTTGCTTGGAGGTTAATGTCTCCCGGAAACACCCCAAGGTCTCTATATAAACATACATGATTACACATGTATATACTAGCGTGAAAATCTACCACTCTAAGTTATAATTTCAAAAAAATTGCAACCAGAAAACTGCATATATATATTTTAGACATGTGGTATACCACTGATGGAACTGGTATGCCACATTAAGATTTGGAATTAATCACGAGGGAACTGGTGTATACCATGCAGCTGCAAGCTATACGCCACTTTTTGTTCTCTGTGCTGCTGGGTTCATGAGACATATTCGATTTAAATTGTTACAAATGTGCCCTTTTTTTGTTGCATCAAATCAGATTTACCAGGTGTGGCATTTTAAATCCACATTGTTATTGAAGTGAAATTAGTTGAAGAATATGATGATCACCTTCAGTCCTGTTGTCCAGGTCTCTCATCAAAGTAAAGTTCCTCTGTAGCTCACAAGGAAGGTTTTCAATGCCTGGGATGAGATTGACAGAAAAGGAAGAAGACATTAAACTTTCACACTTTATATTTTCATCTGCTAAACAAATAGGGTGTGATTTCAGGATGTCAGAATAAACAAAAAAAGTCAGGCTGTCTTTATTATTCTAGTACAGATCCTCTGATTCTAGATGTTATGAAGGTGCTGTTCCCTGTGACAGCTGCATTCAGATGCCAGCTTCAGTGTCGTAAATCCATGCGTTAGTCATATAGAAAACAGCAGGTCTCTTGTGGTCTCTGCACCAAGTGTGGGGACTGTGTTTTGACATTATGTGACGCACTTTAAATTCCCCGCCCCGGCGCTCAACTGTTAACGGGAAACGCGGTTACCAACAGGTTGTAAATGCGTATCTGCTTTCCCATCTCAAACCTAAACAATTCCCACCCAATATGCATGTCTCGATGTGGTCAATAGTAAAATAATTCTCAAAATAAAGTTACTCAATCAGTTTCAGGTTAAAGAAGTTGGTCAAAGTTTGTTATTTCACTGCAGCTTTATCACGATACTGATCAGTTAGCAACGGAGCTAACTTGTAACCCCTCTGCTCCTCGCTAACACACTGTTTCCGTTACTCATCCACTGAACGTACAAGTCTTCAATCCGCTGGGATTAAACCTAAAACAGGTGAAGACTGTTCTTGGTGCTTCTTTATGGACACTCACTGTCAAGATAATGTTCCAAGTATATTGCCGTCGCCATGTCGGGTTAGCCTCTGTAGCCTCCGTGTTACTGTCCTGGCTCTCACTGTGTTGGCCGGGGAGCTTGTTTTGTAACCCTGGGCTGCCCGTCGGTCAGTGGGCTTGGGGATATTTGATCCTGCCTGTAGTAGCGGCTCCTCCGGGTGGCGATGAAAGGACGCTCAGCGTTACAGTGAGGGACAGTTGGTTTCCCTCCAGTACGCTAACACTCATGGTGCATTCAAGTGCTCCTCAAGTGCTCGGAGTTCACAAGTTCAGAATTTCGGTTAGATTTTACAGCTCAGAACCAGAACTTATAGATCACACCGCATGGAAAACTAACCTTTTTGATTTTGTCATTGAACAGTTGAACGTTATGGGTAATTATAACGTGATCATATCAAACTATCACTGTTTCCGTCACTAATGCTTGGTCTGTTGACTTATGTTGAACAAATTACTTTTGCATGCATAAATTGTCTGTTTTTTGTTTTATTTTTGGAGATTCAGATAATTTTTTTTCATGCTGCTGCATTTAAATTATACATGCTTGATTTTTTGAGATTATGACTTCCTGAATGTTCTCTGCATGTTGGTACTTTAATGCTGTTCTATGTTCTGCTGTATGCTTCCCTCTATGAATCAAAGCTTATCTAAGTTTGGATCGGATGCCTTTGTTAATACTACTATAATGATTATTCTTTTTTGCCTTGCATGCTTTCTGCTTGTTTCACATATACATAGCTACTTAATGGTAATGATGTGCGATACTGGAAATTTTGGTATCGATTCAATACAAAGTAAATTTAGGGCCAGAGTAGCTAATATCAATACCGATATCTATACTTTGTACATAGAACAGAGTGCACCAAGAAACAAGAATAATACATGACAACTGAAACAAATTTTCTGTTCACGGATGAAAGTGAATTTGGATGTTCATGAGTATCAACAATTATACTTCTTAGTAATAGATGTACCATTTTGATTAAACAGCTTGCACATACTGGTCTGCTAACTTTTACAGAGACATCATAGAATTTAGGAAATCAGAAATTGACTAGTAATTTGAAGTATCGATCTCATCACATAACTATCGATCAATACTGACGATAACCTTAATATCGATATATCAGTATTTTAGATCGATCCGCCCACCACTACCAAATAGCATGCTGTTTTTTAGTGCAGTTTCTTCAAATATTAATAGAACAGTGTTATTCATTTATAACTATTGCTTTTTCTCACCACAGCGTTTCTTTTTATTTTGCTTTGATTTATTTGTGCCTTCTCAAATAGATTGCTTCAACATCTGGCCTGACACTGCAGGCAAAAAGCTAGTCTATGGCCAACCCTGAAATATCTAAAACATTCTAAATCAATATGTATTTCTCCTGTAAATAAAAATAAAATATTGAATATTGTTTTTGATGGAGATCTAAAATTTCCAATTACTCTGAACGCAACGGCAGACAGGAACAAGCCCTGTCACCTTCCAGTCCTGTCAGCTGACGGGTTACGTCATTCATAACAAACACCTCCCTCCCCAAAGAGGTAAAAACCGAGCAGCGATGCTCAAAAAGCTGGACCAGAGGACAGAAACTCTCTGCTGTGTTTTCTTGGCCTGTCGTTCACGCTGTTTTCAGTCTGAGTGGAGCATCGTGTTTTTACTGAACAGCTCACTTCCGTGTTCGCTGTAACCTAACGGGGCATTTCATCTTCCACGAAATATCAAATAACACGTAAGTAACCAAACTACAGGGCTTATTATATGTTTATTGCGCTGTTATGAACATTTTGAAGGAATATTTGGAGCTCCTAGGCCATAAATGAGTATCGTATTTGTTAGCTGGAATACTGAAGGTTTAAAAAACCGCAGATAAAACCTCAATATTTGTTTTTACTGCTGATAAGGTTAATGTAGATGTGATAGTGTTTAATGTTTATGCCCTTTTTCTAAACTTGAATTGGGGAGAAATGATGGTGATGTGATGTGATCACAGCTGGCCTGCTGTAACATAAAGCTAACACCGTTAGGTTAGCTGACAGCTAGCTGAGGTGCTGTCAAACTTAAAATGAAGTATCCGACGAGCTAAAACAATACGTGACCATCGAGGTTGATATTTACATTAAGTTTTATACATCCAGTATCGCGAGGAATAACCATATGGTGGAAAACAGATGTTCACGCTCAAGCTGTATATCGTTTAATTTTGTTATGAGAATTTACTGACTCTGTGATGAAGACTTTTTAAATTAAATATTTGAATTGAGTTTATAGTTGTCCTGACCCTCCTAAAGATATTTCTTTTAACGTTAAACGTAAATATAGAGTTAAATTTTGTGGCAGTCACGAGGTTTGTGAAGCCACGCCCAGTAATCAGCCCTCGGTTTGTTTCACTGCCAACAAATATTGTCTGATGTGAATGAGTTGTATTGTTTTCAGGTAATCTCAGGTCATCCCATCAAGCCATACATTACATTTTACAATAACAGCAATTGACTTTTACAGCTGATTCAGACAGGTTAGAATCAGCCATGATTATCTATTTAAAACCACTCTAAAGACAAGCTGTAAAAACACAGGAAAAACAGCCCCAGTTCTTAGAAAAAAAAGAAAAGGAAATAGAAAATAGATAAGATTGTAACCAGAAAAAATGTTGATAAAACAGTTTCTGGTAGTGTAAATTTACACTCTACATTTAATTAAAAATGGAATATTTAGCTTGATGATTGAGTTGTGTACAAGAAACAGCACTGTGGTCTGACCTTGTTAAAACCCAGTCTTTCAGGTTTTGTTGTGATACTTGATATTTACAGTTCAGTATGTGGTTTAGCTCAGAGACAGTGATTCCTGTCAGAGTTTAAGAAGCGGTATTCTTCTTCCCTACTTTTTGTAATACATGGATTTGAAGCAGCAGTGCTAGATGACTGGAGTAGCTGCCACCTAAAATAATCAATACTTCACAAATAAGTTGTGGGCACCATCAGTGCAGTGATGAAAAAAGTTTGAGCCTTTTTATCCAATAGTTACTGCTATCCTGTATTTCAAACATGGATATAAAGAATGCATGTCTTCATTAATCATGTGCCAGTGTTATTGATATGTTGTAGAAGTCCATGAATCTGACTGTGAACAGCTCAAAACAGCACAGGATCTTTTCCTGACTACCAGAAATAATGAGGTCATCGCATCCTGATCTCATAATTGGTTCATACTAAGATCTGCCCATACCTGTACCTTCAATGGGCCTCCAGAGTGATGGCCAATCAGAAGGAAGCGGGTTTGTGAAATGAGGGGCCTTAAAGAGACAGCTGCTAAAACAGATTGCTGCAGACAGAAATTGAAGAAAGGCCTTAAAGCAGAAAAAAAAGATTGGAGCAGTATCACATAAAGCTGCTAAGGAGGTACCCGAGGGATAATGTAAAGCCCAAAACAAATTAAAAAAATTCCCAACTTTAACATGTTTCTATTGTAGCCTGATCCATTTTGGGATGCTAGGGCTGCCATCCTCAAAGTCATGCACAGATAGCGTGCTCTCAAATTTCTTTCAATGATAACCACTACACTAATGGAAATGATCATGCAGTATGAAATAAACAGAAAACAGATTGAAAAGGAAAAGGAAAACATCAAACTGAAAGAGATGTTTTGATAAATATGAATTTAATGTGGAAACAATCAATGATAAAAAAATGTTTGAATGTTAAAAATGAGACTGATTTATAACGCTTGTTTTTGGTCTGTTTTGTTTTGTTTTAGGTGTCACCTCCAAGATGGCCATGGTTAAGAGTGGATGGCTCCATCGACAGAGTAAGAGGCCCTCGCAGATTGAACAGTATTGAAAGTATTATGTAAAGGTGCTAGCTTGGTTTACTAGTTGACTGCTTAAGGTGCACACCCATGTAGCAGGCAGCCCAGGATTTTTTTGTGGCTTTTACACCATGGGCTTCATCTTTACCAATTATATTTATAGTTAATGGGAGCATGAAGAAGGAATAGATGGTGAGATAGAGTTTAAAGAAATTTGTCTGTAATGTGAATGAATGGCCGGGAATGATAAGCAATAAAGCTCTTATGGTCATGAGTTATATTTGAATATGCTCTATGTGGAAATGTGTGACCCTGTGATTGAACCTGGCTGTAATTTGTGTTCATCTCAGGCACCATCTTGCGCCGCTGGAAAAGAAACTGGTTTGACTTGTGGGCCGACGGTCGTCTCGTCTTCTACAATGATCAACAAAGGCGTGACATGGAGGACGACATCCACATGAGGGTCGACTGCATCAACATCCGCAACTCTGCTGCATGTCAAGGTACACGTCACCTACTATGACTGTGATGATGTCACAGGTGATCCAGGAAGTGTTCATGTTTTTGAACCTGATTCCTCTCCGTGTTTTCTCTCAGATCTGAACCCTCCGGAGGGGAAGGGACGTGACGCCCTGCTGCAGATCGTATGCAGGGATGGACGAGTTATCAGCCTGTGTGCAGACAGTGCTGATGATGCTCTGTAAGACAATGCACACACACACACACACACACACACACACACACACACACACACACACACACACACACACACACACACACACACACACACACACACACACACACACACACACACACAGATAGATAGACAGACATACAAGCACACACATGGCTGTGGCCAAAAATCTTTTGTTATTTTTTGTTTAGTTTAATTTTTTTTATCTCTGTATAAAAGTCTGAGATGAATTAAATCAATGACAAAGTTTCCTCTTTGTGTTGCAGGGCGTGGACCATGGCACTGCAGGACGCCAGAGTGAATACAGTGAGTTTGAGCATGTTTCTGAATCTGTTAAAGAGGGGCTTTGTGCCTCTTTTTTTTAGGTTTTAATCCGTTGGTACCCCCATGGTAGCTTTAAAATTCCCTGTTCCTCCTCACACTGGTGTTTTAGAAAACTTTGATTTCCACCTCTGTCTGAAACGCTTCAGTTTAGCAGATGTATTTTAAGCTTTCCACTGTAAAAACCCACTTCTCTCTGACTGACCAGCGCTTTTGAAAACTGTGGTTATAACAACATTGCACCCACAACTTATTTTTGTTATTGTAATATTTCAGGTTGTTGCTTCTCCTCAAATTGGCTTTGCCCAGGAAGCAATGGCATCTGCTCCTCCCCCCTACTCAGAATTTG
The DNA here is from genome assembly GCA_008086565.1 of Thalassoma bifasciatum. Lineage (NCBI taxonomy): Eukaryota > Metazoa > Chordata > Actinopteri > Labriformes > Labridae > Thalassoma > Thalassoma bifasciatum. The sequence continues at coordinate 42,900 of RPOG01001151.1, forward strand.
CTCCCCCAGCTCAGGTAACAGGTTTTAAGATCTGGGATTAAAGGAAAATTTGCATGTTTTTGCAAGAACATGAAAGATATTTATGGTGTGAAAAAGACTCTGTTGAAATGCATGACATTCAATCTTTGTGTATGTTTTTACTACATACTGCTTGTTATGGAAATACCAAGTTATACAGCGAGCCAGAGAAATAAGGACTGTTACACAAGAAAGATGAAGCCTAACCTAGTTTTGGAAGTGAAAACTAAAAGCAGAAACCCAAACCTTTGCTTTTTTTTCTCAGCAGGTTTATGCTCCAGGCCCGTATGGAGAATATGTCCCATCTCCTCAACATGCCACACAGATCATGTACTCAGCTGACGGGCAGCCGTACGCTGTGGCTTATCCATACCAGTACCAAGGTAAACAAACAAATGCACCTTTCTCAGCTTATGCTACCATTTGCTCTCAGTAGTCTGAAAAGGAAAACCCCTCTAAATGTGAAGTTTTTTTTATTTTTTTTATTCATGTGACAGATTTACAATTCAACATTTTTGATTTTTGCTTTAACCCATTCTACATTTGTCGTCATCACAAAACCGTGTTACCCTCTTCATTGTGCTGCAGCCTTTTTTAGAGCCTCTCAGGAAATGCTCTCATCACAGGTACCAGGTGGAATCAGCATGACTAAAAAATGTATTTCGACTCATTCTATAGAAAAAATAAAACTTTCAGACATACCCATGACTTTAAGATTTCGAACATAGCATTTGTAAATTTCAGTCTTTTGTTGTTAATCCTTGTAGTGCCAGAGCATTATTTAAATAATTCATTCATCACTCAAACTTAATCTTGAACATCTTTGACCCTTATTTAATTTCTGTAGTTTGATCAGCAAACATTGCCCTATGACTCAATGAACAGAGAGAATACATCCCTGTTAGCACAGCTATGCTTTGAGCTAAATACAGAGTTAACACCAGCATGTTAACTTGTTGACAGTAAATGCTAACACACTGGTGTAAATAGGTCATTTTAAAGTTCACCGTCGTAGTGCAGCATGCTCACATCATTTTTAAGCACACAAAGTAGAACTGAGGCTTCACTTACTAATCTGCGTCTTGATGTTGTTACTTCAGCAAATGGTTTTTAAGCTTCATACAAATGAATGAGGCCAGTGAGAGAAAAGCCTCTGTGAAACCCCCTTTTCACAGTGAAACAAAGACTCACCACAGATAAAAGGGCACACTAGTCAGGGTAGTGTAGACACATTAAGTAGAGTGTTGACAATAAACAAGAAACAATGGCGTTTACTCCGTAGATATGTCTGAAGGGGTAAATTATGATTTTCAAGTTGAATTTTGAACTGATTGAACAGTAAATAATACAGAGTCTTGGCTGAAAACTGTCTATTACTAACTGCTGGTTACAAAGAAAGCACATAAAATGGGATACCCAATGCTGTAATATTTCTGTATTTTGGTTTGATAAATTTGGATTTTGTTATGCTAAAGACATATCTCTGTAAGATACTGCTCATAGCTTCTAAAAATGTATAATACAGAGATTGTACAAACCTGAAGGTCTAAGCCTCAAAGAATGGATGGAAATAGTAACAGGACTTTACGAAATGGAAAAGATGACGTTCTGTCTGAGACTTGAAGGAGCATCCTTTGCCAAGAGGATGGAAAAAAATGGATGGACAGTAATTCACTGGAGGATGACGCCTTCACCTTATGACTTGATTGAATATTGAGGGACTTCAAGTGATAGTATCTTGTCTTCAAATTTTATGTGCCCTAAATGTTTTACTTCTTGCTTTTTGTCTTTGTTTTGACATGACGTATCTTTCCTTTATAACTGTAAAATTTGACTAAATAAAAGGTAAAAAAAGTAAAAAAAAAAAAAGAAAAGGAAGCTCATAAAGCTGGGGATAGAGAGGCATATGACCTGATATCTCAGTGTGTTGAGAAATGAGGGAACATTCAGGCATGTTCTTAAACTAGTAATTTTCCTTAAAAATAGTTTTAAAAATCATTTTGAGTGGATTTTTATCAACCAAACAAATAGAGAAAATGTGAAATCCAGACTCAAAATGTTTAACTAACCTCATTTTAAGACCTAACTTTGACACCTCCCTGTTGTTGTCATGTCCAGGTGGATACGCTGCTCCAGGTACAAACCATGTTGTGTATCGGGAGCGTCAGCGTGAGGATGGAGGTGATGTGGCATTGGGGATGCTCGCCGGAGCAGCGACTGGTTTGGCGTTGGGCTCTCTCTTCTCTGTCTTCTAATATTCATCCCCTGCTGTGTGTGTGTGTGTGTGTGTTTATGTGTGTTGAGTGTGTGTGTGTGTGTGTGTGTGTGTGTGTTCGCAACATTTGGCTTCTTCTCTGTACCGTCACATGAGTCGGAGTGAAGTGTGTCTGTAGGACGACCTCCATCTATGAAGCATGATTGTGATGGGCAGTGGATTCCTCCCTGTGTGACCTATATGCAGATATTTAAAGTATATACTGTTAGCACTTTCTCATAAACCCTGACCCCTTGTGTAGTCTGAATATGAATGTTTTAAACCAAAAAAAAAAGACAAAAACCAACAATTACTCACTTTTAATGACAGAAAAAACCCACAAACTCTTCTACCTGCATTTCAGCTCCTCAAAGATTTCTCCTGCAGAAGTTTGTTTTTACCTGCTTTGTGTTGATCCATGTTCTCCAACTTTGCTTTGTTCTTGTGTTATCTGTTTTTGAACATGCAGTGTTTCTTCAGCTCCTCAGGTTATTTGTGTTGAGGCAGGCTTAAACAGACGAGTTAACAATATGATAAACTCTTTTAATATTCAGTCAGCAGCAATTTTAGTTTCAACCTTTGGCAACAATGTTTTACTGTCAAGCTTAGATGTTAGAATAAGATAAACAAGGATGAATAGGGTGAAAAGTGCATGCTTTTAGCTTGATTCTGGACCCTACTGTTGGCGTTTGTTTATTTATTTGCACAATTTGAAATCAGTGTATGACCTGAAGGGGAATAATTTGATTTAGATTTGACATGTGGATTTTAGTTTTTAAACATTAAAAAGCAAGAATTAAGCAGATATTTAATTTGTCTGTAGAAAACAGTGTGTTATTACATTCTAATGGATGATCAAGTCCGAAATAAATGAATGACATGCTCGACTGGATTATTCAAATAATTCCAATAGAAATGAAACTGAAAAAAAAGTCTTGATTTGCTTTAATACAAAAGTACATTCGTATGATAACCAAGAATCTTAAGCCATTGAAATCAATAGACCTATAAATCAATGATGGTTGAGTTTGAGAAGAAGTCAGTTGGGAAAATGGCAGTTTCATTTGCAGAGAGAAGGAGATCATAGTAGCTACTGAGAAATTAGTTACAGTGTTTTTTTTAAAATTTTATTCTATTTGATTTAGATCTCTTCAGGTCAAATCTGATTATCTATTCAGCACATTAAAAAACAGCTCTTGTTGACCAAAATGCAGAATGACTATGATAAATCAAAAGGTTGAATTAAATCTCAGGAAAAAAACCCTAAAACATCACAATAACATTTATTATTAGTAAATAAATTATAGCAGAATTAAAAACCATAAACAAAATAATGTCATACAAATGCTCTTTATGTAGATAAAAGATCATGGATTAATTGACTCAAGGGTTAAATAGTCCAAAAAGAAGTTAAGTTGGGAACATCAGGTACATTGACAAAGCTGCTGACTTAATGTTAAAGGGCAGAACATATGCACACTCATATAAAGCAATAATAGCTCATATTGTAACTCTTTGATAAGTCAGTGTTAAGTTGAACACAAATATTTCCATGTTTGAGAAACACTGACATGTATGATGTGCTTTAGCATAAAAAGGGACGTCACACTCCTACCTAAAATATGTGCATGCTTTATTCAAGGTCGTTATTTCATGGGCAGCTTTCAGATCAGTCTTATGTTTTAAACATGTTTGAAGTATTTTATTTTTATTTATTGTGTTTGGGTTTGGTGCAGTAAAAACTCTGATCAGGTTTATTTTTCTGATGGGTTACATTTCAAAGGCATGGACATTAATTTCAGCATCAGTGTACTGTGATATCATATAATCCCTCTACTGCTCTTTTACTATATCTACACTTACTTATACATATGGAGACCCCAGAACGAGTGTTGGGTAATGGACTCCTGAGTCAAAATCAAGATCTGAAACTACAGAACAGTTTTGTTAACAATAGGTTAAAAATTGTAAGCTCAGTGGGTTTTAGATGATGGGGACAATTTCGTGGACTCAAGACTAATGATGTTACATGAATACAGTATAAGTCTGTAAAGTGTTGAAACAGATTTATAAGCTTTGGGTATGGTCCCGTCAGCTTTGGGAGTAGAGCTGTAAACTGTTGGCGCGTGAACATCAGCTCAGCATTTTTTTTTTTCAGAAACTGTGACAACAGATCTGTTACCGATGTAAAAAGTTTTGTTTACCGTGGTAATAAAGTTTTTAAACTATTGGTTTAAATTTTCAAAGGAAGGAGACAGAGCTAGGTACAGTTTCTGAAACCATGAAGATGTTTCAGATGTTCTTCATGTTCTGTTGAAAAGGGTTTTGTTAACTAGCAGCATGACCCCACTTGGAAGGGCGTAGTTTGATGAATGGGGACAATTTCGTTTACGGTGGGTAAATGGTTTCCATAAACTGGAAGAATAGTCTCTTAAAATGTGAAGATGAAGTTGTTATCTTGAGGCATGTTTTTGTAAGTGATGGAAACAGCTTTGTAAATTGAAACTATGGTTGTAAACTAGCGGCACAGCTTTATCAGTTGTATGGGCATGGTTTTGTAAATCACGGACACTATTTTGTCTTTCCTTTTGGTTTTGGACTAAGAGCTTGGTTTTGTAAACTACAGCCACATCCAAAAAGAAAGCTGTATTTGTGTGAATTGTAGGGTACTATCAGAGCTGTATTATTGTGTTTCTTTTCCCGTGTGCTCTGTTCCTTGTTCTCTAAACACAGATGTTGTGTTTACGAATCCATACCCAGAGAGAACAAATCAGCAGCACAGGTTGTCACAGGGGTCTCCATGGAAACTGACGTCTGAACTCAATTCAACTAGCTCATATCTGCATCCTTATCATTGATAACACAAATGTGACACTAGAATTGAATTAATTTTGGTACACTATCAGCTTGTGTGAGCAGCGTGACATCAGTCTCTTTTTCTACAGGTCTTGAAGTACTTAAAGATGTGAAATGAACCTGTTATAATCCTCTTAATCAAATGTACTGATTCTATTATTCTCCCTTCTGCATTTCAAATAAAGTGTATTTTAACAATTAAATATATTCACAAGCGAAAGACTCCTGTTTTTATTTCAAGCTTTATTTGGCCCTTTGCCCTCAAAACACACCACAGGAAATAAAAAAGTGCAAACGATCACCTCCAGTTAAATAAAGTGACCACAGTTAACCCAAAGAGAAAATCTTTGATAAAATGCAAAATTACAACCAAGAAAACGACAGGATGTTCATCTGTACCAAACGGTTTTGAGTGTAGAAAATGAGCATAATCATTAAAGCACACTAAGCAGTGATTAAAAACAGTTCTGTACAATATTTCAGTTTTGTACTGAAACCCAGAAGTCCCTCAAAACAGCTGCTGGAATAGACAATACATGTGGGTTGAAAAAAACAATAAGAAAACATGACTGCATGTCTATTAACAGCATCAATCCCATTTTTAAAAGATTTTGAACCTGATTGTTTAGACAGAGGTATGCCGAGTTTGAAACCAAAGAGTCATCATCATTACGCTTACACCGTACGTCCTGTATTGCTTTGGTTTACAGAAAGAAATTTGATGGATGAAAACAAGAAGGTGTGCAAACAGGAACATGAAATATTAGTGTTAAAAAGTGCTAAAACACTTGATTGTTGTATTAGTGGATCAAGAGAATAAACAGAAATAAGAGTTTGATCATTGCCAATAAAAGCAGTAAACATGTAATGAATGCTGGAAACAAAAGCTGTGACTGTATTTAGGACGTGAACGCAATTTAAGTGGTTTTACCCTGCATTTTCTCTAGCAGCCAGCAGGGGGCAGTAAAATGAGTCTGATTGCATAGAAGTCTCGAGACTTTCCCTATTTTCAGCTGAATTATGAGTTTATATTCTCAGTCTTCAGGATTTAAGGCAGGGATAGCTTTGGTAAAAAAGTGCATTTTTTTCACAGCGCGTACATAATTTGTAGGGTCTGCTTTTTGTGAGCCAAAATAAATGATCCAGATTATAACACTCAAGCCAAACATTGGGTGATATCTTAACATCTGCTAACCTCTCTCCTCCTTCTTGTTCCAGACTCTTGGCCATGTGAGATTAATTCGTTTTGCACTCAAGATTTCAAATCAGTAACAAATGATGGTGTCATGGTGTCTGTGTCCACTTCTTACATACAGTCTATGATAGTAGCCTGCTCTTCTTTTGCATCACAGTCTTGAGTAACATTAATTTTGGGCTCCAGTGATCTGTCATGAATATCTCAGAGTGTTTGACACTGAACAGAAAAACATTAACTAAACAAACAAACAAAAAATATAACTGAGCTGAGGAAAGATGAGTGTGTTCAGCCTTCTTGACCAAAATCTTCAGTAAACTTCTTCAGTTTTTCCAAGTCCTGCTCGTTCACTGTGGGTTTGGTGTTTGACTGCGACCTCAGCATGTCCGCCTGTTTGACAAATGTTGTGGAGGAAAATATTTATCATTAAGTCCTCTGAGATTGACACAACATTTACCATCATGAGATGTGTAGATGTAATCAGGAAGTCCATTTAAACCATACATTTTATAATCATTACTGATTGTAAGTACTCTGAAGTATTTTTGAATTGTCTTTGAACTAAGTACAATCATGTGTTGAGTTTTCATGGTGCATCAAGCTGCACTGAACTTTCGTTTAGTCTGTTTGTTCAGGCAACTCTTCTTAAATGCTCATTTAAAAACACAGAAAATCTTTTCTCACCATGCACACAACTGGCTCTAAAAGTTTGTCGCCAGGAACGTCCACCCACGTCATCTCGATGGCTCCAGGGTCACCTGGAGAACATGGAGTCAGGAGGTCGTCCACCATTGTGTCAGGACTGTTCCATGATGACCCACGAACCTTCATTACAATAATTCTTGTTAGTATATCTTATACTTATCAATTGATTCAAATTACAAAACTGTTTTTTGAACAGAATGCAGAGGCAGATTTCTGACTTCAGACACTGTTTTCCTGTAGCTCCTAAACAAAAAACAAAAAAACAAAAAAAAAAACTAAACACAGCCTCAGTTGTGTTTTCACCTTTTTGAAGTGTGTGGCTGACTGAACCTTCCTGACAGGCTGCATCAGAGCGTCCCTGACGATGATACTGATGTCTGCCCCGGAGTAACCGTCCGTCTTTTTGCCCAGAGTCACAAAGTCGGCCTCTGTCAGCTCGTTGGGGGTGGAGCCCAGGTGAAGTTTAAACATGAAGGCGCGGGCGTGCTCCTCAGGCAGAGGGATGTAGATCCGCTTCTCAAACCTTTGACAGATAAAACAATAAAATCAGCTGTTACAAATAATTTTACTTTTTGAATCCAGACTGTCTGATTTCTAAAGAGAGGAAAAAAAACCCTAAACCATCAAAACATCATACCCAGAAATTTCTAGTTTTAGTGTTTGACACAGAGGAAGCAGTATTAGTTGTATTCAGCAGGTCACAATAAGTGCTGTTTTTCAGTCAGATGGCTCTTAACTTAAACAAACAGTTCAAAACAGCTTTTATTGAAACTTACTTTGTCTCATAACCATAACACACAGTTTTCGTGAGAGGAAATGCCATGTTAGCCACTAACTAGTTTAGTGTTTGGTGCTGTAGTGAGACAGAGCTGCAGTTTTCTAAAGAGAACTTTTTTGTTTGACCTTGATTTTAGAGTTTGACACATTTGTGGTAAAATTCAAACCTTCTCCTGATGGCAGAGTCAAGTGTCCATGGGATATTTGTAGCTCCGAGCACCAAGATCCCCTCATTGTCATTTCCAACACCTGAGAGAAAGGAAACATCTTTACACCTGATAATAATAATTACAAAAGGGCAACATCCAGGTACTTCCCCTCTTGAAAGCTTGACAGAATCCAGTGTGTGCAGGTTAGCTTCTTTTTCTGTTTTTAATTTCCCTGCGCCTATGTGATGTGTGGAAAACCACCCTGTCTCACCCTGCATCTGCACCAGGAACTCCGTCTTGATCCTTCTTGCTGCCTCACTCTCGTTCTCGCTCCTGGAGCCGCAGAGAGAATCAATCTCATCGATGAAGATGATCGATGGTTTGTGTTCTCTGGCCATGCTGAACAGACTCTTCACCAACCTTCAGAGAAAACACACGTGATGTTTAGCATCAGATCTTTTTATTTTGACAGTATTTGAGGAGCCCAAGACTCACTTTTCACTCTCCCCGAGCCACTTGGAGACAAGGTCGGAGGACGAGATGGAAAAGAAGGTGGAGTTATTGGCCTCTGTGGCGACTGCCTTAGCCAGGTAGGACTTCCCTGTTCCTGGAGGTCCAAACAGAAGAATGCCCCTCCATGGGGTCCTTTTTCCTGTATGGACACACACATTATAAATGAAAACTGTTCATTTTCAGGAGGATCACAGGTGGCTTGTTCTCTTTGTACCTTGGAACAGGTGAGGGAACTTGATGGGAAGGATCACAGCTTCTTTTAATGCTTCTTTAGCTCCTTCAAGTCCAGCAACGTCGTCCCACTTTATGTTTGGTTTCTCCATCACAATTGCACCTTGAACATAGGCAGATTTCATAAATATTTAGTTAAACCAAACGCAGTCCAGAACATAAAAAAACAGGGAAGTGTTCAGTTCACCAGCCAAAACCAACTGATTTTGTTGTCACAAACATGTTAGTTTCAGAACATCTAATTGATATAATAATGTATTAAATTGGAAATCAACAAGTTGGAGCTCAGGTTAGCTGATGTCTTGTGTAATAAACCAATTGTGCATAGTAGCCTGCATTTTCTGTACATGAATTTTTGTGAGTGGGACTCAAACACCAAGGTTTTCCCAAAGCTCTGCCCCTGACATACCTTCATATAGCAAACACTCTGAGCTCTCTGTACTAATACTCATCATATCATGCTGCCTTGTGTCCTATTGTGTGTAACAGCTGTTTGGATTGAGTTTCCCCACAAGAATTATAAAGTATTTCTTTTTCTGAATCTCTGCTTCCTCTGTGCTGATTAGCAAACCACTGCAGTGTCTTGACTTTACCTGAGAGCTGGTTCTGAAACTTCTTCTTCTCTCCGTCAGCGCTGTCTCCATCCTCATCCCTGACATTAAAAGACAACATTCCATCCAGATTAATCCACATTTCACTGAACAGAGGGGTGATGCAGATCAGACTCCCGGTAGGGGTAGGATAACAGAATGTGACTTTTTGCATTCACATCTCCAGCTCAACCTAAAAAATCTAGGAAGTTTTCCAGATTCTAAAGCATATTCAAATGAAGAATATTAAATTTTTTTCTGAGGGAAAAGTAGCATAAACATTTTATCTCAAATAATATGACTTGGGTTGAAGACTTCTGTATATTTTTGTACAAAGACTTACAAATTTAGGACTCTACACATCTCACTTTGGTGTAAAACTTTCATACAACACTCCATCTCACCCTGTATCATCAGAGCGGGACTCTTTGACTGGTTTGGCTGGAGGTGCCTTCTCCTTCTTCCTCAGGTATTCCTTCAGCTGCTCGGCTCGGTCCAGGTAATCGGCACACTTTGCTCTGATGCTCTGCGTCGCTCGCTCGCCCTTAGCCTCGTCTGCAAGACAGTGCGGAGATTGGATTAATGAAGCAACAGAAGAGGAGGTAAATCCTTAATAATTCCAAACTTATATGAGTCCAGCTGCTTACACTTGATAACATGCAGGAAGTACTGCACTGCATTCTCATAGCATTTGAGGGCCTCCTCATAGTTTTTGGCTTTATCCGCCTCTGCACCTTTGGTGGCGAGATCAATGGCTTTCTGTGAACGTGACAAAAACACACAAGGAGGCTAAGAATAGTAAGAAAAAAAAACTTCAGTGTTTTTTTTTTTTTTTATAATTCTATGGTTTATTAAAATACACTTTGTTATAAAGTAGTGCATGCTTTTAGATACTAAAGTTTCAGACTATTTTGGAAGTGGAGAAGTAGGCAAGTATGGACTGATGTCATAACATAGTTTGATGATTCTCTACACTTTTGGCTTTATTCGTTAATTTAGAAAACTGTCTTGGGGCTGTACTGTTTTCGTCATTACTTCTGACTCTTCCAGGGTAAGAAGTCTTGCTAGTATCATTTAAAGTTTATGTCTTATAGTATTCACGCCTGGAAGACAGGACAAATCAGGCAAAATATCTGAGAGTTTTGTGGGGGTATATTTTATAGATGAGAACAGAGATGTTTACATATTAGTCTGTTTACACACTTCAATGGCATGAATGTAAAAATCCTCAACATGTAGGTCTCTGTTCCTTTGCCTACATAACATCCTCAAGACTGTATGCAAAGATTTCAAGAATATGTTTAATATAAACCTTATTACAAAGTAATTGAACTGTTTCTTTTCTTTTCTTTTTTTTAACTAGAATTAGTTTTCAAAATGTTCTTATATTCAGTTACTTTACCAATTACAAAATGTTTCACAAAATAGAGACTTAAGGCATCCATGGCTTTCTGTGGGGTCAATCCACTAACACTTTGAAAAGGATATTGACTCTAGAATTGTTAAGATTGTTTATAGGCTATCTGGAAGCAGCGCTGATTTTGCTTGTGACAATGTTTGCATGATTATGTAATAGAATAAGTCCTTGACTTTCAGAACACCTGTTCTCCACTGTCTATTAGCAAACTTATCTGAAACACATTTAAGTTTTAGTTTTGTTGTGTAAAAGGTTGATTGGCTAAGTTTCTTTCTAGTTCCGCTTTTTTTTCAAATAAATAGAGGAACACGAAGAAAATAATTCTTCGACAAGCAACCCTTGTGTTGAGATGAATTTCAGCGTAATATCGTGATATCATTCACAATTGCAACTATAGATAAAACAAGTATAACTGTGGATAACATTAAAAAATTACATATATGCTTTATGTATATAAAGGTAATTTCATCCATAGTTCTGATTATCAAAACTCAATTTTTGAAGCCGGTACTATCTCTTGAACCCATTTTTACATCTGTAAATCTCAACAGAATAAATCTGACAGTTTCAGTGAAGCCGGACAGTTTCGTAACACTCAGAGTGAGATCACCTCACTGCTGTAAAAGTTTCAAACTCACCTGTAAATTACCTCCCCCCATCAGGTTTTAACGCAGTCTCTTCCTGGAAAAGTCTGAATAGTTTTTCTACAGTTTTCTTGGTCTAAAGTTATGTTTTTGTTATAAAAGCAGCTTCTTCACATCCCCTCACTTCCGCGTAAACAGAACTTTTACTTCCGCGATTCCCACGTGACGTAGTGCTGTCGTCATAGCAACACCTTTGAAGAGTTATTTTTAGATCATATTTGAATAAGTTCAGGGTGGACAGGCTGTTTCAAGTTTGATTACTTGTTTGCTTTATGGAGAAAAAAAATAGCTAAGCTGGCTCTTAAAATAGTCAGAGCTTTTGAGAAAATAAGATGAACTTTCTGAAAATGAAGAAAAAGACACCAACTCTCTCCACCTTTAAGTTAATCACAGGTGAACAGCGAGTAGGAAGATTCAAACCAAACACCCAAGCAGGCTTCAGATATTTAAAAAATATTCAAGTACCAATAATTGAAAACATAAAAATAGCAAACACTATACCACACGAAACAATGGCGAGAACCAACCTTTACCTAAATATATTACATAGCTTATTGTATGCCAGTTTCAGTCATATTTCCAAGAATGATAAAAAGGTACTGAAAAAGTTTATAGCATGAGAGTCCTTTTCAACAAGTTAAAAATTTCTAAAAGGGTTCTTTTTTGATTTGAAATAACCAAAGGCAGATATGTTAATCTCTAAAACTACAGGTGCATCTCAAAAAATATCATCCAAATGTGTTTTTTTCTTATACATTGAATTCACAAGACTTCCTTATATGTTTCATTTATCTAATAATAAAGGGATTACAAATACAGAACTATCAAACTTCTGAAACCTGTCATGGAGGTGACCAGCCTGACCCTTTTCTCTTGATACTTGATACTACTCTCTACGGGGTTTAGGTCAGGAGGGTTTCATGCTGATCAATGACTGTAATACCATGGTCATTTAACCATGACACTGACTTGGATTCTGCGCCTCTTTACTCATCCTCTAAACTCTGGGACTCTCTGCCTCCAGCCCAAACACAATCCAATGCTGCACCACAGTCTCCAGTGAAAAAACCTGCACAGAGCCACTTTTTGGTTGAATGTTTAGATTTTACTCATTTACAGTTTGTAACATTTATTAAAAAGGCAACAGAAAGTTGGCAAAATATCTAAAAATCTTACAGCACTTAAGGTCGAAAATAAGTCAATCTATGTAGAGGGATGAAGGAGATTAAGCACAGAGAAGAGGAGTTTATTTCACATTGTGTTGCTGTAGATTTAGTCCATTCATTCAAATATTACTTCAGTCAAAGCAGGCTCCGTGTACAGTACAGGTTTGTTTTCTTTTCCCTCAGCAGTGTGCTACTGGCAGGCGTGAAGGCGGGACCCAAGACGGTCATCAACTGTCTCCATTCATCAGTTTTGGATGTAACAGTTTCAGGATGCGGTCGCTTTTTGTGAGATCTGCAGGGAGTTCATTATTCTGCAAAGACACACATGAGGAAAAAAATATGAGCTGAAGTTTATTTCCCCCTCTTATAATTTGCATGCCTCACCTTGTTGGGAAGCATTGGGTCTGCATTTGCCCCAAGCAGCAGAAGGATGGTTTGTAGATTTCCTCCCATAACAGCAGCATGAAGGGATGTGGAGCCGTTCTGGAGACGAGAAATTAAGATCAAATGATAGATGGGAGATTTTTTCCTTTTTTTCAGTCTTTAAACAAATAAAAACCCTGATCTTTCTCATGTTCATGGCAGGTTTTTTTTTACCTTCAGAAGGCCGAGTGTAGGGGAAAACTTGAGAAGTTCCTCGACGACACTGCTGTGCCCCTTTAAAGCTGCCTTGAATAATGCTGTGGATCCATCCTTCAAACAAAGAGGGAACAGCACTCAGATTATTTAAAGGGAGTACTCTGCTTCCCTGTATGTTAAACATGGATGTAAATGCAGGAAGTTCACACTCAACATGCAAAATTTCAAACTTCTACATATTCATATGTCAGAGAAATTCCCAAATCTGTCTGTACACTATTGGACACGACTCATGATCTTCAAGAGACTAAGTTTTTTTCCTCCAGTCTTCACTCTTGCTTGTGTCATACGATGCTTTTGACAAAAGCATCTGCTAAATGAAATCACAGAATTGTAGACTTGCTAAAACTATGAGATCATTGCATGAGCTGAAAGTCTGTCATCACATTTATCTTGCATCTATCAAGTTTTAAGAAATAAACTTTTCTTCTATGTTTGGAGATTATCATAAGTTGCATGGAGGTCCAATCAGAATGCTGCATTTCTTACAAACCCTGAGAATCGTAAAATCTTTCTCTGAATTTGCAACTTCAAGGATTTTAGAATCTGGAAACTCATACCTGTCTGTCGGCGTCTCGATCTGCTCCTCGTAGCAGAAGCACCTTTACCACCTCACTGTGACCCATCTGAGCTGCCATCCACAGGGGGGCAGTGCCATCCTGTAGGACACAAGGAGAGAGGAGAGGAAGGAGGAGGAGAAATAGAGGTGATGCAGGGTTTGGCTAACCTGGAGCGCTGTTATAAATGCTGAAGTTATTACCTCCCTGGCCTGGTTCACCTTGGCACCGGTTGAAAGCAGCTGACGTATCACAGTCACATGACCCTCTTGTGCGGCCAGAAACAGAGAGGTGGCACCATCCTGAAATATAAAAAAATCATCTTAGACACAGAGGTTTACTCTCCTGCTGGATAGATTATTTTCAGACTGAACAAAAGAAGTGTGTTCGACGTTTTTCTGTTGATTTGTAAATGTGTTTTTGTTCTCGTCAGCCTGAGGATAAACTGATGGTGCCAAAACTGAGTGGAGTCTGACTCAGCAGTCTGCAGAAACCTGACCGGCTGGATTCCTGCTGCTGGGACACAGTGTGCAAATACAACACACATACACACAGACAGATAGAGAGAGGCATTGGTGTGAATGAGGCTTTTAGCCATGACATCATGACCATATACTCTTTGTGGAAGCATTCCATTCACTATTTTTTGCACATTATATGAATGTTCCTTGTTTTGTTTACACTGTTTATAATGGTGTTTTGTATTAAGGCTCTTCAGTTTGTCCAAACACCACAACTTAATTAGTGGGGATCAAGGAGGGAGCACATTTTCCCTTAGGTTTAGACTCCTGAGGGGAGAACGAGGACACTAAGCTCTTATTTCCCTCTCCTCTGTCTTACTTAAAATCTTAATGTCCCATTAAAGTTACTGACATGGCTCTTTCTAGGAGTCCCTGAGCTCTCTTGTCTCTTTGGTCTGCTGCTGTGAACCTGCCAGACTCCAGCTGCTTAGGCCATTAATGGTCTCATCATCATCATCATCATCACTGCTACAGTGCCAATAAGAACTGACCATCTCTGCATCTCTCTCTATCTCCCTCTCTAACCCCAACCTAGCTCAGCAGATGTCTGTCTAACATGAGTCTGGCTCTGCTTGAGGTTTCTGCCTGTCAAAGGAAGTTTGTCTTCATCATCTGAAACTTGTTTCACACAGCAAAGGTCTCTACTCATAGTGTAATAAGATGAGATTAGACTCCTTCCCCTGTCACGATGTTGGGTCTTTGTTGATAAAATAATATTGGCAAAAAACTCAGAATACAATTGTTGTGAGTTTGTGGGATATCAAAACTCTCTGGAAGTAGTCTTCTGATTCCAGATAAAATCTACGAAACATTTGGTTTGGAAGCAGTTGGAAATGTTTGCTCACATTCAGCTGATCGTGAACATTGGCTCCATTCTTCAGCAGGACGTCGACCACCTTTGAGTGTCCGTACTGAGCGGCGACAGTGAGAGCGGTGCCGCCATCCTGTCAGAAAAAAACAACACTGACAGCGAAAGGAACTGCTTCCTTTCATTACTTTGTTGAAAACCGTGAAGAGATTATCTCAGAGGTTTGAAAGCAGCTCAAGCAACATTTTTCTCTTTATCTCGACACTCTGACTCACACTCTGCAGCTCTGTCCATCACACTCCCTGTCACACAGACAGACACGTCTCTGAAGCGTACCTTTGTCTGGAACTCTGTGGACGCTCCAAATTCAAACAGGAGCTTTGAGATGTCGTGATGTCCCTGCTGGGAAGCGAAGAATAGAGCAGTCGAACCTGTCTGGGCAAGAAGACAGAAAAACAACATTTTTATCTTCTTTGAACCTTAGGCTTAACTTTTGGTTTTCAAAAAAATTCACAGATTTCTAAAAAAAGATATGAACATGTAGAGATAGAAAATCTGCACAAATATTACTTAAATACTTCCATACAGTATTTTCCAGTGTGGACATCACATGTTGTGAGTGTATGTCCACACTAGTAAATATTGGAAAGTATAACACCCCCTCTCTAGATATCCTGGGAGCTTTTTCCCCTCATACCTCTCTCTGATAGTTGATGTCTGCACCTTGCATGATCAGCTCTTTGACGCAGTCGTAATGTCCACTGTATGACGCCACCATCAGCGCTGTGGTCCCATACTGTAAAGAAAAATACAGAGACAATAAATCAGTATGTTTTGCTGTTTCCACTGAAAGTAACCCTGAACTTTTAGTTACAGGAACGAGTTTACAAGGGATTGTTGCTAATAATTTTCCTACAAAGCTACTGTTGTTTGCATTTCCACTGAGGGCACGAGATCACTCAAACAGATGTAAATAGATGCCTATGTACGGCACTGAAAATCACCTACTCTTCCCTCCTTCACAGTCACAAGACTGCATTTAAGTACTGACACATGTTACTGTTTGATTTCACGTGAATCTGTACTTGGTACGACTGAAGGAATTGGGTTGGTACTATAGACTGTTTATAGGATGAACAGCGTCGCTCCTACTTATAATGTTGAATAATTTTGAAGCAAAAAGAAAAAACCTGTCACAGGAGCTGCCATTGGCCACCATTGTACAGTCAGAGTCTGCACAGTAGAGAATTTGAGTGGAACTAGGTAACACCAACAGCAAAAAAAAAAAAAGAAAAAAAAAAAGAAAAAAAAAGATTTTTTTTTCTTTCGAATATCAGAATCTATTTTTGGCTCTCTTTACCTTAGTTTTTTTTTATCCCTGACAGAAACTACACATGAATGCCAGCTGTCAATCATCCTAAATGTAATTTATAACTTGGTTTTTAACGTCTAATAACTAATGAAAAACCAACTCCTCCGAAAAAAGGAGACTTGAACACAATGCAGCCAAATAACATCTTCACACCACCACAGCATAGGGATGTGAGAAATATTTCTGCGAGGTGAAATAATCTTTTAAAGTTTTAACACCTCTAATCTGGAAAGCATCAGGAGACAGAGGGTTTGACTTGTACTGCAGCCAGTCACTAGGGGGAGCAGTTTTTGTGGAGACCTCAGTTAGAGCTGACTGTCATGGCGTACATTGTTTGTATTGTCTATGGTTAATGCCAAAAGTACCAAATGCAGCACCCATCCCAATTATTTGACATCATGACATCAATCTGTAGTTGAACAGAGGTGCACAGACATGGCTGCATTAACCACAGAAGATGTAGCAGTTGAGTTTGCATGGCCAGGAGGTGCATGTGAAGCTTATTTACAATTTGTAAAATACTTGTGTGATTTTCACATGTAATTTTCACAGACACATAATTTCCTCTTTCAAAATAAAAGCATGTGCTATTTAAACAGAGATTGGAGTAACACCAGTAAAATGCCAAACAAAGGCACAAGTAACATCTTTGGGAGCCTCTAAAGCTTGAAAATAAGCTGTTATCATTACACTTGGAGAAATTGTACAAAAATAGAAATATGAGCATCATGCATCTTGAATCATATGGTCTAGTGAGTTGAGTTTGTGACTGCACCTCTGAAAAACTGTTTCCTGAGTGCTGTGATTGCTTGGGCAATAAAAAAAATGCAAGTCACTTCTGCTACCACTGGAGGAGGGACCTTTAGAAGGTGCAAACTAAGGTCTCTGAGATTGAGGTTCCTGGTCCATGCAGTGGAAAGGGGTCTTTTGATAGTTTTAGTGAAATGAATGTTTTAGACATGTGGGACAAAGCGCTGTGACTCTGCAGACATCACACATGAAATCTTCAAACTTCATGGATAAGAGCAGGCGTGATGCTGAGAAGAATGATGAGACACCAAACCAAACACACATGCAGCACAGAGTCCCCCTACCACAGGTGGATTATGGGTAAAGCGTGCAGCGGAGCAGCCAGGACATGCACAGCGTCCTCACACTGTCTCTGCAGTCAGCGTCCACTCGGCCACTGTTCAGCAGCAGCTGCAGGAGGGCCAGGTTCCCCTTCCTCGCTGCCCAAAACACAGCATTAGCCAGGGGTGTTTCCTTCTGCAGAGTAAACACACACACACACACACACACAGAGCAGCCTTTGACCTCAGAGTCATTATAGTCTTACACACGGTAAACAACAGCAGAGTGTAGCTCTGCAGGCTCTGATCAGCTGTGGCAGGTGATCAATCATCTGACAAACCCTCTCTTTCAGACAGGATTACTGAGATTACCCTGATGATAATGTGTGAAGTCTCACTTTGACCACAGGATGGATTATATGTGGTTAGACCTGCACATGCACGCACAGACAGACTCAGATATCACATTAAGGTTCATAAACATCGACTTTCACTCCAGCTCGCGCCGGTTTCCTGCAGTTAGATCCGTTAAATGAAGCTGAACATAAGGAGGCAGCAGACTGCGAGAGGAAGCGGCTGTAATCTGATGTCTCATTGAGACTGTCTGCAGCCTGGAGGAGCTGAGGATGGAAAACACGATTTACCTTAAAAGACATCCTGCAGGGCTTCACGCGTGACTCATGTTTCACCTGCGCACGCGGTCATTAGAGGAGGTGCTGTCGTGCAGGGATGAGTCTGGGTGTTGGCGGGTCGTGGACATAATAACAGGGAGAAGGTCCGTTGAGCTCATCCTCTGCAGTCACAGCTGCACTGAGGACATCTGCCGCTGGGGGGCGCTGCTGAGCGCAGGAGCAGGGAGCAGATTGGAGATTTTTTGATTTATCAGCAATATTAAATTGATTTAGCCATTTCAGTAAGTTTACATGATGTTGAAAATATAACTTTTCACAGATGGTCTCCCTGAAGAAGAAATACAGTTAGTGGAGAAAATTACCACAACAATTGTTTACTTTGTGATACAAGTACAAAATTTGGTAGAGTTGTAGCCAAAGACATTAGATAAATAAATAAATAAATAAATAATTTAACAATGGGAGCATCCTGAATTTTCAACATGGTGCCCAAGGCAGCTATTTTCCCAAATGGCCACTTATGATATAACCTACTTATGATAACCATTTTCTCATTAATTTTGTTTATCAGGAATGATAAGGATGATGAAGAATAGAAAGATGAAGAGTATTTATTTCAAATTGTAAATAGTTAATTTACTTCTGTGAAAAAAAAAAAACAACAACATTGATCTGAAATTCAACCGAAGTTCATATAAGGGCCATTTGAAATGTAAATTCGAAATGTTTTTTTTTAGACTCTTGAAATCGAAAGCATCTTAGGCCCAATTCAGTGTCCCTAATTTTTTGACAAAAAAAAAAAAAGCACATAGCTACTTTTGCTCAAACTGTATCAATTTCAGGCTCAAACATCAACCACAACCTCTATTTTCATCTCATCTTTTTAATTTTTTAGTGTCATGAAATTACAAAATAAAGACATTTTTTTATCACAACCATCAAGAGATAAATCAGAGCCTCCTGCTTTACTTTGCCAACTTGCCCTCTATATTGAACGAGGCAAGACTGCCTTACAAGTACAAACAGGTATATGTGAGAACTTACGATTTTTGAATGAAGTTGAAGAACAGCAGATCAGTGCTGGGTTCCACTGCTTGACAGAAAATCCTGAGCTCAGCCAGTCTGTGACAGAGATAAGACAGGATAAAATGCTCTTGAGTGCAAGACGAGAGCAAGACCTTCAAAATGTGATCTGAAGACCGGTCTCGAATACTACAACACTGCAGAATACATTTCTTTAACTGTGTGAGGTGTTATGCCCATGCTTATTGTGGACACTACATCAAGTACATTGTCCAGTTCAGTACTGAAAATGAATCATACTGGTGCAATTACCCCTGGTAATTTTAAAATTTCATTAAGAAGGATTATATTCTGTTTTTGATACTTTTTGCCTCCTTATTCTTCTATTTTTTCTGTCAAAGCACTTGTAAAAATGTGTTTATAAAAGTGCTTTCACTTCAGGACATGTGAGCTGTTTTTCTAAGAAACTCCATTACTTTGATTGTTTAAACCTGCTCTACCTGCAGGTGCACCTCTTGTCCCACGCTGCTCTAACATTAATGCATCAGCATTAAAGTATGATTCAGTTGTGAGTCACAGGAGTTTTTTTTACTTTCTGCATAACATGGACTCTAACTTCACACTGCTCTTGCAGGATCTGTAACTCCAATCGTCTTCTATTTTTACATCCCCATGCTGCTCTTGTAGAGTTAAAAACATACTCTGTGTTCTTGCTCCAGCCCTGTTAGGAAAGTTTGATGTCAGGTGTTGTGCACTGATTATAAACCTGTATTTGAAGGATTATGGATATTGCAGCTTAAGCTCTCTGTGAGTGATTACATAGGAGTTACGGAGGAGAGGAGTAGCGAAAGCATCTTATTTTTGTTGACTAATGTTCTGCTCAGCTGCTGGCAGACCTGTTGATTTAGGGATTCAGTAAAATACAGATTAAGCCAAAGAAAAACTATAAAAGGAAGGTGGACGGTTGGTCTGAGAGGAAGAACATGGGCACAGACCAGAACCACACACACGCAGGTAAGACATTAAAGGTTTTAGACTGATAATCTCATGAAGTGAAGATTTAAAAGTAAAACAAAAAAAGTTTTTTTATTTTGTTTCATGTGTCAATTTAAAAAAGAAAATCTAAAAAAAGTATGCATTTCAGATTTTTCCCTTTATGCAGTTGATTGTTAATACAAACAGAAGTTTTTAACCAGAACTTTACATATGGAGCTCACAAATGAAGATAATCAATGATGAGTAAAGAGACCACAATTACCAGTGTGTTAAATATTTGGTTTATGCTCAATTAAGTCTGATTGATTTATATCAGAATGCATTCGAGTCTAACAAATAACCCTAATTTTTGTGCAACTTTCAACAAGTAAAGCCACAATTGTGTTCCACCATTATTGACAAATGCAATATTGGTGATTAGTCTCAATAAATATGGTCCTGTTTAATCTTGTAGCTCAGACAGAGACAGATTGATCTAGTTCAGTAAATTTTATTGCCAAAAGGTACCAAAAGAACTTTGAATAGAATCAAGATTTTGACACCTTTTAACATTAGATAGTCTCAATTATATTTAAAATGTGATCACGTGTAAATGACGGAAAAGTATCTCTATTCAGCTACTGTAGGGGTAACATTAACCTGTTTATCTATAGTAACTGAGTAGTGTTACATATTTAGCAGCCTGAAGAGTACATCAGCTGTCTGACTGATAAAGGAACATTTTTTACTTTTCTCTTTGTATGTTGTATTTCTAATTCGAGTGGTAAGAGAATTTGGATACTTTTACTAAACGTTTTGCTCAAAAATGCAGAATTAATGGTTCCGTTACACGTGCTGAAAATGTAATACTCTACGATTACACACCTGTCTTTTGTATTTTGGATTATATCATTCAGGACAATATTTTTGTGAACATAAAAATTGAGATCATCAGTTAAAGCGTACGTTTTTCTAAAATGAAGTAGTACTTAGTACTGAAGCAAAGGTCACTGGGTTCATGGGATTACAGTTGTATTTTCTATAAATGAAGAACTCTGGATGTTTGCACTCAGCAGTAGAACATCCAACACTTGTCTGCTGAAGTGACTGAAATATTTAATGTTGATCTGTCTGAGGTTCAATCACTGAGAGACAAGCAGAGCTGCAGTTTGCGACCTGTAATCCAAAACACATCAAACTATCATTATACAGTCTGATCTGATCCTCAGGTTTGCGTCCGCTCAGCAGAATAAACTCCAAACAAGCACCTCTGGTATGTTTTAACCTGTTGACATGATATGACCATCTGACATTAAACAGGAAACAGTTGGAAATAACTCACAATCAGAGGAAAGCCAAAAGTATGGATGCATGGCTGCTCTGGGCTTCTGTACTTCACAGCTAAAAAGAGTACATTTGACTGATAAGAATACAAACAGAACATTTTTAGGGGGATCAGGCTGTGCAGCTTTTCCTCAAACTGTGACAATATTTCCACAGTAGAGTTTTCCCTCCTCATGTCGCTCTTTTAGTCCAGCAGGCCGGGCTCCTGCTGAGAGCCGCTCTGGTCTCTGTTCTGCTGCTCGGCCCCCAGCAAGGAGCATCAGACTCAGACGAGGTGGTCTTGACAGAGTGGGAAATCTGGAAGCTCAGCAATGGGATCAGCTACGATGAACTGGTGAGACAAATGTGCGATGAAAGAAAAACATTTGTAAAAAATACTGTGGTCTGATTGGCTCTGGTGTTTGGTGTGTGATTGAGCAGGATGACCTACAGAGGAGAGCCATCTGGGAGGAAAACAAACGGATGATTGAGGACAATAATGAGAGGTTCATGATGGGACGGAGGCCCTTCACCATGCTCATGAATAAATATGGGGACCTGGTGAGAAGTTTTCTTCTAACCTCATCTTAACCTTTTACAGAACCACTTTGTGAGTGTTTAGAAATCTCATCTGAGAATGGAAATCTTTGATCCACATTTGTAGACCCGACGAGAGTACCAAGTGTTACAGGGCGCCATGATTGATGCTCGCTTTGTGAACAGAGGGAGGACGGTCTCTGCTGGAAGGCTGCGAAACAACGCCAGGAAGGTTGATACCTGGTTTGTGGACTACAGGAGCTTGGGTTATGTGACTGAGGTGAAAGACCAGGTAAGAAAATTTCAAGTTCACATTGAGATTCTTTCAAACGGCCTGAATGACAGACCCCTCCTGATCTGATTGTGTTTTAAATGATGCTCACAGGGTTATTGCGGATCCTGCTGGGCCTTCAGCACTACAGGAGCCATTGAGGGACAACTGTACAAGAAGACAGGCCAACTTATTTCTCTGAGTGAACAGAACTTGGTGGACTGCTCCAGATCCTATGGTACCTATGGCTGCAGTGGAGCCTGGATGGCAAACGCCTACGACTATGTGGTTAAAAATGGTCTGATGGCCACAAGCTCGTACCCGTACACATCTGTGGTGAGACTCAGTCCGTGCTCATTACAGTCAAACAGTTTAGATTTTTACCTGTTATTAACTCCTGTGTGCTCTCTGCAGGATGATCAGCCCTGTTACTACGACAACAAACTTGCAGTTGCTCACATCAAAGACTACAGGTTCATCCCTAAAGGAGATGAGCAGGCACTTGCTGATGCTGTGGCAACAATTGGACCAATCACAGTCGCTATTGATGCTGACCACTCCAGCTTCCTGTTCTACAGCTCGGGTAAATCGACCAAACCAGTGGTTCCAAACCTTATTTGGGCTGTGATCACATTTTTTACATCAGAATAAAAATGGGGTCACGGCCCCAAATATATTTCTTCGTTGTTTTAGAATTAATGTCTCAGCAAAAACATGCAGTGTCATTGCCCTTGCAATGACATAGCTCACCTCCAAGGACGCTTCTAGGGCTTTATGATCTACTATAACTAGTGGTGTGCACTGACATTTTTAAAGGCGGGGGCGAAAGAAAAAAGAGGCAAATACAGTATGACTTTCCACCCCCAAAACGACACAGTTGTATATTTTGGCCCCTGAGAGGGCACTTTAGTGCATGTTTCTGCTCCCAGGTGGTTACTTTATTATGTTTTAACCTGCCAAAGGGGCAGAATGTGGTTCACCAACTGGGGGGCACTTCAGCATTTGTTTTGGCTCCCTAGAAGGCACTTTAGTGCACATTTTATCTCTAAACTTGTGCTGAGTTATGACTTCAGAAGCAGGGACAGGTATCCAGGGTTATGTCTGTTTACTTTGGGAGGACACCATTTTTTTTCTCTTTTTTTACATCTGAGTACATGTTGATGTTAATGTAGGCCTGAAATGACCAAACATTGGACTGATCTATCTGAAATTTCCTCTTCAGGGATTTACGAAGAGCCCAGGTGTAACCCAAACAACCTGAGTCACGCTGTGCTGCTGGTTGGATATGGCTCAGAGGGAGGAAAGAACTACTGGATCATTAAAAACAGGTCAGAAGAAACTTTACTTGTTGCTGCACTTGTCTTAAATGTACAAGTTGGAGAAGACTTATGATGATACTTGTTCTGACGTCTTTGTTTCCCCTTGTTTAGTTGGGGTTCCAGTTGGGGAGAAGGGGGCTTCATGAGAATGACTCGTGACGGCTCGAACACATGTGGAATTGCAAGCTATGCTCTTTATCCTATTCTGTGATCCTGGATGCTAACGATAACTCTGCTGTTGGACTGCCATCAGGTCGCTCCGTCACACTTGTCGTTATCTCCAAGGCACTCCTGTCGTACATATTTTCTGGGTCTTTAAGACTCAAACTTGCAAATGATAGTGAACTCAGAGTTTGTCTCAGGGATGTAGTCTGAAAACAACTCGCTCTGTAGTTCTCTAAACTCACAGTTTACCAAACAATACACTTCAATAAAATAAAAACTCTGTGACACCAGCAGGCACACATTCATCCCTCAGTTGTCAAAAAAATAAACAAATAAATAAGCTCAGAAGAGGTTCTTCAACAAAACTCTGGTATTTCCAGCCACAGTAAGAGGTGGTGGTCTAACCCACTGGTTGCACCCCATGTACAGGGGACACATCAGGGAAATTTTTCATTGAGCTTTATTAGAAAAACAAAAAAACAAAAACAAAAACAGTCACCAGAAGAAATAAAGTTATCACCATCTAAGTAGAGAAGCTCCACACCTGCTGTCACTTAACCAACCAAAAGTCTTGCATGAAAACAAATAATCGTGATCCATCACCAAACAACAACTCCATTACTTTTTAAAACCTTTGCATCACTTAGATAAATCCAGGTGCTGCTGCTCTCAGTCGACAGGATAGAGAAGAGATATTTAGGGAGGTACTGATGGTAGTTTTTGTAGTTTTGTGTTAAATATTTTAGTCTTGCTTGGTGCATTCAGTGTTTTCGATCAAATAAAAAAGGTGCTCTGTTTTTTCATTGCAAACACATTTCTTTGTCCTTGTGGCCTGTTCCTGATTGTTTTTTTAAACTTTATGAACCAAATGGGAATAAAACACTTAACATTTCATCTCTGTGTTGCCCTCTGTGTCAAACCATCCACACACAGTTTACACATTTCCTCCTGCAGGTGCAGCCACACCTCTGAACATTGAACCCACCTCTGTGTTAGCCTTCAAATATCAACGCTTGTTTTTATTTTTATGCCACAGAGCTTTTCTTTGTGCAGCTCTCACATAAACAGCTCCAAGGTTCACTGGTTAGAGAAGGAGAAGGCGGAGCTACCTGAGAGAGAGGGAGAACTTTTCATTGCCACGCTCACATGGCTTCCTGACAAACTCATGATGCAGATTAGAATATTTTTGTTGTGGTATTTTATGCTTTGCTCAACTTTGATTTGTTCTGCTTCTGAGAAAACCTCAAAATGGCAGCAAAACAGACAAACTGAGATCCACGAGGAGGCTCACAGCTCGAGACAGATCTGTGACCCCCAATCTCAGGTAATGCAGATATTTGTTGGGTTTACTGTCGTGCAGAGTTTTTAAATTTGTGCATGTCCTGTCAGTGAAGCAATAATGGCATGAACAACCATGCAAAAAGCAAGGTCAAGGCATCAAATGTTCTTCAATGGCAAGGTAATCCATTTCTATTTCAGCATTTTAAAACTGAGGGACATCAGGGTGATGATTACAGATGCAACATTTGAATGTAAAAATGAAACAACCAATCAGGTGTCAGCAGGAAAAAAACAGTCTGAATGAAGAGCAACAGCAGAAATGCTCAAATTCTGTTAAATCTCAAAATCCAATCAAAACATGAAAATAACAGTTCAACTAATTTTTTTCTTCTCTTCCTGAGGACAGACCTGACAAAGCTTGACTTTTGATGAATGCTGATAAATGGGATGAAGTTTTTTGTGGGAGGCTCTTACAGTGAGGACAGGGCAACAATGTGCTCCCAACTAACTAGCAAAGAGGATGAGTGGATTTGATTTTATCACTGTTTCATATATTTCATAGGTGAAACTATCTCACAAGAAGGATAAGCAAAATTAAGAAGATTGTTCAAGCTATTGAAATAACTTGAAAAATTGATTTTAAGTCTTGATACGAAACAATAACTATGTATCAAATTGGATATATTCTTCAAATGATTTAGAACAAAAGAAAATAATACAAAACATTTCCTATTGTGCTAAGTTCAAGACGTCTTATAGTGATTTTGCTGTCAACAAAAACTAAAAACCAATGAAACTGAAACTTGTCAATAAAAATTTTGAAAGGTTGTGTGCCCCTGGTAAAAAGGCTGACCAATCAGGCATTACTACAAATCCAGCTGAGGTTTATGTGCTGCTTTGAAGATGATCTAGTTAACAAGTTTATAAGTGATTGTGCGGTCACAATTAAAGAGGGGTATCTGCCTGCTACACATATCTTAGTCTTTCAGTTTGTTTGTGGTTCGTCCCAGTTTCACTGTTCACAGTAAGCTCTACAGAGGCTTCATTCGGTCTTATTTCGGCAATATGAAGCTTAACCATGCTTTGTCAGACCTGTTCTGTGGTGGATAATAAAATTATTTCTACAACGTTCGTTGGACTGAGGTCTAAAAAGTGAATGATCTGAATTTGGTTCGGCCCTTCTATTTCCTTTGACAGAAATCTGAGATCAAAGACAGAATTCTTTTTTTTTAAACATAAATACATTTGTTGCCAGGTTATGTCTGTAAAGAATGAAAATGTCCTTGCTGGTCCTTACTCTGACCACACTATGCTCTCTATTTTTGCAGAGGTGTAAGCCTGGTTTCGACAGAGAGACAGATGGACCACACAGAGGTCAGTATGTGCCACTGCAGCTCTTTATAATTTCTTAAAGCCTTTTTTGGGTGGGTGGGTGGAGGGGGGCTGAATGTCCACAATGTTAGAGGCTAACCATGAGACAGGTTTAACAAAGCAATATCCAGCCTGACAGTTTATCTCTGACAGCAGATAAGGTGTAAACTAACAAACCTTGATAGTGATTTATGCGTCTTGCTCTACATCTGATCATGAATAATAAGGTCAGTGTCTGATGGGGGTGAGGCAGTGCACCCAGCCTGTCAGGACAGGTTGGGTATACCTGATCATGTGATTTATGGTTTTATAGGGTGCATCGTATATGATGACAGTAGCCAGGGGGATCGCTGTCATGGTGAGTTTGAAAAATGAAGAATTGCCAATGAAAGAAACATAGTCCTTGGAGGATTACCCATGAGTCACTGAATATTTTTACTGTAAACACTACCAGAGTGTGACGACTGCACTGTCACTTTACTGCTGGACTTGGAGAACATGGACGATGTCCTGACTCAGGTGATACAGTTTCTGAAGGTTCTCAAAGGTCCTGGTTCAACCTCAGGACTGAAACACCTTCAGACCAACATCTCTGACACTGAGGTATGTTTCCTGCAGATTTTAGAATAGAGACTGATGCAGTGAAGACTGATATAATGAAAAGCAAAACACTACAAAACTCTAAAAAATATATGGTCAGATACAATGTAGACTGATTCAACACATGTAACAATGAAGACAAATAAGATATAACATGATTCCCTACCTCATATTGCAATAAGTTATGTGACAATATATGTTAAGTGACGTTGTGTTTTGCAGTTTTGTAATATCACAATACATCATGTGACAATATGATTCTTGGATAATATGATAAGTTTCATGATATAAATCATGTATCTTGATGAAACAATTGTTTCACTGAGAGGGTTTTTTATAAGCTCAGGTTCTGTGCTTCTTTGTCATTTTGTATCATAATTCTTTTATTTTTTTCAATAAAACATAAAGTAAACAGAAAAGATCCACATATAACCATGTCCTGCAGACTTTGGTTCAGATGTTCAGCTTTGCTGTGAGAAGCCTGGATCCAGAGGTCGAGCAGCTTGAAACAGATGTGGAGGGAAAAGAGCTCAATCTGCTGATCAAAAAGGTACCTGAGTACATTTGAAAGGAGATTTAAAAAAAAAAAAAGTGTACCAAGTCTCAAACTTGCATTATTTTTCCCAAAGTGTGGTCTGAGAGTTTGAGCTCTGAAGTTTATGGATGAACTTTTTTCCGTTTAATGCAAAGTCAATGCACAGAGGGAATCACACCAAACACCTTGGTACAATTTAAAATGTATTGATACTACTTCCAGACACTTAAAGGGTTATCAGACGTGAGGAACTTGATGCAGAACGTGAATGGAACAAAGCTAAAGGTTGAGGGTCTTCTCTCTGAAGCTCTCCTCCTAAGAGGTACCCCACTTTCTCATCAGTAAAGCATGTTTAGACAGATAAAAAAGTGTCTAATATCACATTACTGAGAGTTAATGTCTTGTGTTTTGTCATGTCAGATTTGATACACCAGCAGCTAACTGAGGTGAAACCTGGTGACTCAAACTCTCCCTCTGATGAAGACAAAGCTGCGATAATGAAAGAGGCTTGGCTGATGGTGCAGGAAACAAGAGCGAGAACCTGCAGAGCTCAAAGAGAGATGGCAGATAGAGAGCAGGAGAACGCACACACATGTGAGACTGTTTCAATAATTTTGTTTCTTCAGTCTATAGAATAAACGATGCAGAGATAAAAAGCTGGTACAGGTACAGGGGGGCTCACTTGCCCATCCTTGGTGACGAAAACCTACTTGGGATTTAGTCCGAACAATAGCAAATGTGACCACTGATAATTCATTATGATTAGCCATCCTAACTGAACCTCACTATATTTAACGTAACTGATGGGGTATTCAAAAGGTTAAATTCAGTGTATTCATCTCATCCCCAGTGCTTGATGTGGTCAGGAGCAACATGATCCTCTTTATGAACAAGTTTAATCGGACTACAGGCTGGTTTCTAAGAGAGATCACAGAGTTGCTGTCAGACGCAGAGGGGAGAGTGAACAGGACCAAAAGACTCAACAGAAAAAGTGAAGCAGTGCTCCGAAATCTAAAGGTGATACAAGTGATGTGCAGTATGATTTACTGTAAAGTCATCATAATGTTTTTTTTTTTTTCTTTTTTTTACCTCTTTGCTCCTCTTTGACAGCATCTCAGATCCCAACTGCAGAGAGAGCAAAATATCTCCCATCCCATGATGGACATGACCAAAAATCTCTTGAAGAACATCACGCACATTTTTTTAACACTTGAAGAAATTAAAAAGGTTAAATGGCTTTTTTTTACTTCTTTGACACACCCATAGGCGTGTAAAAGCACAGTATAAATTCAGTTTCTCACTTGTCATTTAAAGGAATTTGAGGCTTACTCAGCTCGGATCGATGGTGCCAAACTGGAGCTTTTACAGAAATCGAACAACATTTTAGGAAAGGTGGATTTGGTGATGAGGGCTGAGCAGCATGCAGAGCAGATCTGCAGAGAGGCAGCAGAGATCCAGCAGTGAGTAAACAGCAGAGGGAGAAGAGATACGTGCAGAATATGGGCACAAAAGACATTAACACATTACACCACATATCTTTGCAGGGAGCTTCTCAATACCTACAACAAGTCAAACCTGCTCAGTGTTGTGCGTGCAGGAGCTTACAACAGCATCATAAATGCCATAAAAGAAGCAGAAACAGCAGCACATCAGTCCAGAGCATCTGCTGATGATGCTTCAAAGGTAACATGCTCTTTGTAATGCTAGAAGTCTTGAAAATCACAGTAGTTGACTGGTATGTACATGCTGTTACAGGCTGTACCTAAACCCAATGAGGCTGCAGTGCTTAAAGTTAACTCAGCTCACCTGTGGAGAGGTGCTCAGAAGACTCAAAGAGACCTAAACAGTAAGTACAGACATCTTCAAAACACACATTTACATGACTTTAAATAACAAATGATTGAAAACCTCTCTGTTTTGAACAGTTCTAATAAATAAAACACACCAGGACAAACTGAGGCAGAAAAAAGAAAAAAGAGACTCTCTGAGAATGGGTATCCTAACACTTAGAGATGACCAGGGCAAGATCCTGAGAGGTCAGTGGGTCATTTTTCTTCAGAGGTTATAGAGATTACCTGTGTCACAGTGACTAATGATGTCTCTGTATTTCAGATGACACAGAGGCCCTGATAGAGTCTGCAAAAACAGCCGCCTCTGCATCTAGTTTTACTGTCAGTGATGTAACAGAAAGCCTGAAGAGGGTGAAACAGGAGATGGACAGACTCACTCTCCCCAGCGTCAGTGTGGATGCTGATAACATGCTGACTGAAGCAGAACAATCCTGTGAGTGTCTCAGAGCTGATTCTCAGAGAATACCAGCACATTTCCTCTTCCTTTGTTTAATATTGAGTTGTTTGTGTCTGCTGCAGTGATGAAGTTTAACACTGCCTTCCCTGTGCTGAAAGAGAAAGTCACTCGGGTTGAATCCGTCAGCAGGACAACACCTCTTAGTGGAAACATGACAGAAAACATCCAGAGAATCAAGGAAATGATTGAGGAAACGAGGAACTTTGTGAAAAGGGTGAAATATTATTTTAAACCTGTTATATTTTAAGTGTCAGTTGTGTAAAGAGGACTGTCACAATGACTGACTCTCGGACAATCAACACATGAGTCTTTGGGCTCCTCAAATCTTCGGTGCAATTCATTCAGTGCTGACATGATGGCTTTTGTTCAAGGTAAGGCTGCAGTAACATAGCTTTCAAAATAAGTAAATTGGTCAAGAATCCAAGCTTGAAAATTTTTTCTTTAGTTTCTGATACTATATCCTCCACTAATTAAGTGAAAGATTGGCCAGAATTTTTTTTCCATCATACTTAAAAGAAATGGGAAAATAAATTGGACCTAAGAAACCTCAACCCAAAACAGCATGTATAAGTGTCACAAATAGCTTCAACTAAGGTGCCATTAAAGCTACAACAAGTTCTTACTGCATCTTGACTTCTTAAAGCAGTGACAGAAAAGTTTTATCACTGTAGACTAGAAGATGCAGCTAAAAATAATTGGATGCATTGTTCTTTCTAATGTTTAAAGTAACAATGTTCATACTAATTTGTGCACATTTCTAAATCAATACTTGTATTCATATGTTGTGGGAACTGATCAAAACACTTCGTTCTGAAAACAGTATGAGGTCTTCATGAGACTTGAATGATGAGATCATTAATATAAGGATCTTTTAACTGGTTCAAGACATATAGGAGGGATGGGCCTTGAACACCAAGGTCAGCCTATAGCTTCATCCCTGACAGGCTTCCAGAGGACTGGCCAATCAGAGGGGAGGGGGTTGGTGAAGTGGGTAGCCTTAAAGAGACAGCAGCTTAAGTGAAGGTTTTCAGACAGTGGCTAAAACACAAGAAAAATAGAGATTTTTTTTTAAACCAGTAAATCATGTAAAGCCACTACAGGGATACCAGGTTGCCCCCTGAAATGAGGCAACACCCTTCGAGCCCAGTGTTAAAGTTTTTTTTTCAACCCAAGCGGGTCAGTCCTTTTGAAGCTGTTGTCTGGACTCTTATGGCCCAACTCTGCACCACCTTTTTGTCTGTTCTTGAACTGAAAAAATTAGGTTGAGTCAGCATTTCTAATGTTGTGACCAGAACTGATCAGCTTTAAATTTCCCTCCAGAAACTGAGACATTTTGCTGTGCCTAAGGGAACCACATGCTTTTGAGTTGGGTATTAACCCTACAGGAGTGCTGAGATGAATAAAACCAGAAGAGACTCAGGAAAAGCTTTACAATCAAGATTGGGCACCAGAGTGACAAAAAGAGCTCGTCTTAGGGTTGTGTTTTCTGTTGTCTCTCACCTAAAAAAACAATGTTATTGCGGTTTCAGCAAAAGTTTTGTAAATCCATGACTACACCAAGCATTCTTCATCTTGGCCATTATCTTTGCAGCTTCCTTTTGCCACCACTTTTAATGGATCGGGTCACGTTGAGCTTCATCCTCCAAAAGAGCTGGAGGACATAAAAGCCTTCACAGCTGTCGATCTGCTTCTCCGTCTTCATCCAAACATTCCCCCCAAGAACAACAAGATGCGAAAACGACGCCAGGATAAACACAGAGATCAAAGTGCTTTTGTTTTCTACCTTGGCAACAAGGATGTGAGTGTTTCTCTTTAACCTAGTCCAAACGTGTAATAGTTTTTTATCCCACGTGTCATGATTTTCCTCTGGTTTTAGGGTTCTGGAGACTACACTGGGATGGCAATCAGGAATCAAGTGTTAATTTGTGTATATAAATTGGGCGGAGTTGTGCATGAGGTTGAAACCAGCCAAATAACAGCAACCACAAATGAAAAGTCAGAGTTTGACAGAGTCGTCTTCCACAGGTAAGCCGGGTGCTTGACAGATGTTTGGAAAGTGAACATTTATTTCTTTTTTGTTCACCCAAATGTTACTACAAGCAAAGCACGGCCCTCATATTTCATCTATGCATTTCTGCAGAGTTTATCAAGATGCTGAGGTGAACATCACACTGAATGTCACATCATGGAATCCGGTCAGTCTCTCTCCCAAAAGGCACAGTCCAAGCACCATGAGGGGAATCCTGGACGTTGATCCAGACAAAGTGGTGTTCTACGTGGGAGGCTATCCTAAGGACTTCACAGTAATTCATTTTATGTTTCACTCTGTGTGCATGTGAGATAGTGCAATGAAACAAGTAGTTGAGCAAATTAGAATCCAGACCGGGTTAGCAGGAGTAAATATTATCAGGCTTTTTACTTGACATAAAAAAGCTGACTGCCTCTCACCCTAAGACAACTGGGATAGACCACTCGTAACACAGAACAGGATGTTGGTAGAAAATGAATGAATGAACAAGCTGGCACAAAATAGAGTTTTTGTTATATCTTCCTCTTCTGGATGGAGTGAGAGATCATCAGCTTAAAGATGCTCTCTCCAGCTCTGTTGTTGTGTCTGGATTGCAGGACAGGATGTTGTTTGGGATCCCGGCTTCACCCACATCTGTGCCACTAACTGTCATTGTTCCCTCACTCTGAGATCAGCCTGAGACAAACCTTTTTACCAAAGTGTCAACAGGCAGTGTCCAGCTTCAATTGGACACTCAAGGAACTGCAGCTTTTAACTCCTCTGTGTCTGCTTCATATTTTAAGACCAGAAGTTGCTGCTTGGTGCAGACCAATCAGAAGCATGCAAAAGAAAGAATTAATACAGAGATCTGTTTAAATATTAACACTCTGGAAATAAATTATTCTCACTGAAATGATGTATCCATGATGCATTTTTCCCTTTTTTGATTCTTTTAGCCTCCAGCAGAGCTTTATTACCCAAAGTTCAAAGGAGCAATTAAACTCTCCCACATCAATGGCCGCGCTGTTTCTCTGTTTAACTTCAAACATGCTGCTAATCTGGAGGCAAAGCAGCCAGCTGTGAAGTAAGCACAGACGTTAAATGAGACCGTTTTTGATATAAGCTGCTCAATTCAAATGAAAATTGTCTCAGTGTGCTCAGGCTTCCTCAAGCAGAAGACTCAGATTGTTACGAGGGGACGGGTTACCGCCTGGCATATATAAAAGAGCCAGAGAAAATCATGAGACGACTGTTCAAATTTCGCACGAAAAGCAGAGAGACCAACGCCCTCATATTCTACATCGGGAACGAAGTATGATGCTTTGTAACACCACTGATCACAAGTTCTTGCACCACATATAGAAAATTAAACATAATCAATAACAGATGTAACCATTCTTTTTGTCTGTGGCAGAAAATGTGAAATGTGTTTTTTTCTGCTGCAGGAGTCGTTTTTCTGTGTCTATATGGAGCAAGGTTTCCTGGTGCTTCAAGGACAGCAAGCAGGTCGAAAGATCCGAGTCCAGAGTGATGAAAAAGTGTCTCTTTTTGTAAGATGATCTCACACTGCCTTAGACACCAAGAACCTCTTACACGTCATGACTTGGCTCACGATATCCTTGGCCTTTCTGTGACAACAAACATCATCTCACATATTCTGAAGTCAATCTTTGCTCATAGGGAGTGACCCTTGATTTTCAGACTACAGACCAATGTCTAAGTTGGGTATCCTGGCCAAAGTTTTAATACTACTTCATTACAAGGTTTAACGACCACTTGACTGAGTGACACAAGGAGTACCACAAGGGTCAGTGATGGGTCCACTGTTGTTTCTTCTCTATAGAAATTATGTTAATTGAAGCATTTTAAAATTTAGATTTTTATTTTTTATGCTGATGACACTGAGTTGTAATACTCCACATCCTGTCTGTCCTGTCATTTCAGTCTTATCCAGTATTGTATGATTTAAAACTTTTTAATACTGAAAAACCATAGTATTGCTCTTTTCAGATTCAAAATCTAAACACGTGAAACCTACCCTCACTCTCATCAGGTGCACAGATTGAGTTTGTATCTCAGTCCAGTTATATTATTTCCTGATCGATGAATCAGCCCAAATATCAATATCAATATCAATATCAATATCAGTCCAAACTAGCTGAATTTAAGTGTTTGTTGTAAATTGTTTCTGTTTGTCTCTTACAGGATAAATACTTTGCCATTCACATCAAAGATAAGATTACAGTGCAATTTGGACCGAAAAAGATCTCTGCAGATTATACACAGACTAAATATACAAGTTATTACATCGGGGGTTTGTCTGCACAGCTCAGACAGCGGTAAGAGCAAAAACAAGCTGCAGTCACAGTTGAAGCTCATTGTTGCATCATTTAAAACATTTATCCGTCTGTGTTTGATCCACAGACACAACATCACAGCTCCCCCGCTGAGAGGATGTGTGGATCGGCTGACGGCGGACACCCAGTTTGTCGAGTACAACCGGACAATTGGTGTTGGTGAAGGATGTCCAGTGTCTCTACTGGTAACTAGAGAGAGCCACGTTCAACCCACAGAACAACAATGCTCACAGTTATTATAGTCATGAGATCAACATATGTCTTTGGCTGTTACTCATTTGGAGACACCTCTGTGTTCCCAGCAGAGCCAAAATACAACAGTTACACTGTAACATCATGACCGACTGATGAATACAGTGCAGGCCCCTCTCTCATGAGGTCAGCCTTCTTTTTTAGATCTGGGACAGTCTAGTCCTCTGAAAATGATGTGGTACCTGGCAGATCTCTTAACTGCCAGAGACCCAAGTTTTTGTCTGGTGTGAATTTTTCCTTGCCATCTAGGATAACTCAGACCTAATAAGTTTATTCATTGCATATAGTTTTTGTATAGGAAGTTCGGATTTTAGTGTGATGAGTTCATTACTAGGTATTAATGTTATTGTAGAAAAAAACAACTTTTTTCACTAAAATTGGTGTAATGTTGTGATATCACTTAATGATGGCATAAGCAGTGTCCCCAAATGTAGCTAGTAGGTCAAAGTTTTACAAAAAGAGGCAGAAATATAATGTCCACATATGTGGATGCAGGGTCTCAGGAGGATAAATCCTGAAGGACTGAAATCTGGAGAATCTTTGGGCCAAAGTCCTGTCTTTGCACCTTATTTCCTTGCTATAATGCAATAGAAATATGACTGCAAGCATGGCTGATCCTAACCTCAAATCTTCATGCATGAAGCTTAAAATGCTTATAAAGTGTGATTGAGACAGTAACATTAACAATTCTGTTTTGTGTTTTTCTGCAGGGTGTCCGTGCAGCTACGATATATTCTGCTTTGTCAGCTGATTATCTATTACTGTGGGACAAACAGCCGCTCTCTGTCTCAGTGGGCTTCAGGACCACAGACACACATGGGATTCTTCTCAAGGCAAGCTCTCAGGTAAACCTGCTGCTTTACCCCACTTCAAAAAAACTAAAATACCTTTTTATGGGGTGGAAAGGGCTGAAAATCAAGATACTTCATAGATACTCTCTGCTTCCCAGCTGCGCTCCTCCCCTGTCCATGGCCTGCAGCTGTCTCTGGATGATGGCTTTGCAGTGTTCAGCAGTGATAATTACACCCTCAGGTCAGACAAAAGGTACAATGATGGAGAATGGCACTACCTGTCTGCAGAGAGGAGGACAGAGGGGTGAGACCTGACTTTCTTTTGTCTTTGAAGTGTCATTTTGTTAAAATGTGAAAAGAACATGACTGAAGCCTCTGTGGTTTTCTCAGACTAGAGCTGAGCATCGATAACTTGAAAGTGACACAGAGACAATTGAGCCAAAACAGGGAGGAAGATCAAGCTTTAAATCAAAGGAAATTTAAAGGCTGCATCTCCAACCTTTACATGAGGAGGTTTGGAAAAATGTTCACATGACGTTCCCACAGATTCTCTGCATGAGTTTATACTTCTGTCCTTTAATGATTGTGTCGTCAACATTCAGGCCTGAGCAGAGTGTCCTACCGGCTGATCTGAGCTCTCTCTCACTGACGGGGGATGTCGTCCTCGGCCTGTGTGCTCTCCATCCTCCTCCTCAGTCACAGCTTTTACCTGAACATGTGACAAAAAGGCCGCAGACACACAGACCTGTAAGCGGAAAGAGGCATTATCTCTACAGCACAGGAACAATCCTCCACCTGTTTTTACGGTGAGGTATGCATGTGTGTTTCTCTTTTCTTCAGATTCAGGCTCCAGCAGGCAGACGATGCAGACCCCTTTCACCACGGCAGGCTGAATATCAGCTCCTTCAGGACCACAGCTGGCTCAGCTACATTCTGCCTCAGGAGGACCTCAACCACAGGTAAAGGTGACCATACAGGAAATAAAACATAATGTGAGCTGAAGATGTGCAAGTAATGACTGTTCTGTTAAGCAAAGCTACAGTTCAATTGATTTTTTGTCTCATTTTACAACATGAATATTAATAATATTAGGTTTTCTTGTATCTCAGGCCTCATTTCTCACTAAACATCAAGACCAAGTCTTCCAAAGGTCTGATCCTCCATGTAGGGGGGAGAGGAGTCATTCCACTGCTCGCTCTGTTCATCGCCAATGGGAAGATAAAAATGTCTCTTGGCTATGACAGAATCATCCACCACAAACAGAAGAGTAACGATGGAGACTGGCACAGAGTGAGTTCAATATGAAATACCCACAGTTTGGGTCAAAGGTGGGACACGGATGAGACACCATGGTTTCATTTCCCCTCTTTTACTGTTTTCTCACATCATTCTGAATAATTTTTTGTGTTATTGTGTTTTGTGTGTACACTACAGAATTGTATTGGATCATAATTGGTCATACTGTACCAAATCATATCATATTTGATGCATCGTATCTTATTTCATTGTATCCTATCGTATCCTTTCTTATGTGTTTTTGTTCTTTTCTGACACTTCCTTGTCTGAGGTCTTTAATGTTTACAGTGTGTGACAGCTTGTTTGTGTGTGTTTGCAGGTTGAGTTCAGTGTGGAGAGGAGCTCTTTTCACCTGCTGGTAGATGGGGTTCGTGTCACAGACGGACACCTGCCAAACGAAGAGGGATCATCTTTAGACCTGATGAACCCAGTATACCTCGGAGGAGATCTGAAGGGCAGAACCACAAAAGTTTGTATCTCTCCGTCAGACGGTTACTGACAGCTCTGTCACACATTTTCATCCAATTTTCTCCTCTTTTCATCTCTCAGGGTCACAGTATCCCCATGAACAGCATGCTCGGGTGCGTACGAGACTTTAAAATGAATGATGAAGTTGTTGGAGAGCCAGAGGGCAGATATAAGACCTTACCCTGCTCTGACGGACTCACAGAAACGGGGACTTACTTTGGAGGAGGTCACATCATCAAAGGTTTGACTGATACAGAGCACCTAAGATCTAATACTATACACCCAGGAATAATGAGGAACTGAGCTTAGAATTCAAGCAGGAATCTTTGCTGCTGCTCTCCCCGTCTTGGCTTTGCATATATGAACATGTAGTAAAGGGGTGATGTGCTCTCCCCACCTCAGGCTTTGGCATAGGCATGTGGAAAAGCAGGGGGCTCTCAGAAATCAACAAATATAACTTATTGCGTGAAAATAACCATTTCTTTACTGAATAACTTGATGTTCCAGATCATTTCTTCGCTCTCAGCTCTCAGTTTGAATTATCCTTGGAGCTGCGTCCTGAACACCTGACTGGTCTCCTCCTCCACACTGTCAGTCACAAGTTCAGCTTCAGTGTGTTCCTGAAGGAGAACAAGGTGAAAGTCTTTACTTTGAACAAGACGTGTGCAGTGACATATATCAACCTCAAAACTTTAGAGTCTGTGAAGGAGTCACTCATTGGGGGCTTGTTGTAGGATTAGCAAAGATTTAAACCTGTGGGGTCACTCCTACTCCGTGTGCCCACTGAAGGAAACTCATCATGATGTCTCTTTTTTCAATTTTTTCAATTTTTTTTTTTTACAAATTCTATCACTTCCTCTTTTTCTATTTAGTTACTGTACATTTTTTCAACAGGTGGGCATCAAAGTGAGGGGTGGTGACCATCATGTTAGTCTGACTGTGAATCCTCCCGAAAGCCTCTGTGATGGAAAGTTTCACCTGGTCACAGGTAGGATGGTGGGTGCACCTGGGCTCTTCACATCAACTAAAATATGTTAAATTCTTCTGTTATGTCTTTCAGTGTCTGGACAGGACAGAGTTATTAAACTACAGGTGGACTCCTCATCTGAGCAGAGAGACTTTCCCTTCGCCTCCACTATAAACTCAACACCTGAGACACTTTACATCGGAGGTACGCTCATTAAAAAAGCAGCTCTAATTCATTTTCAGTTAAGAGATGTGACATAATTCCCTCTTTTGTGTTTATTTGTCATTGAGTATGTGGATAAGAAACTGTAAAAAAGGACAATTAAACTTAATTTAAAGACCTTTTAACAAAGTTACACAATGCTTTGCTAGAGCAATAGAACAGAAAGTTGGAAAAAAGATAAAGAAATAGCATGAAGATTAATTTAAAACAGCCCTGCAAGACAATGTACTAAATAATCTATTTTGAATAAAGTTTAAAAAGAAAAACAAAATAAAAACAGAACCATAAACTACACTCTTTAAAACGTAACTCCCTAAGTTTTCTCTTATTTTAGGGTTGCCTTGACTATTCATTTTTTAAATCATTTTTGCACTTATTTTGAGATTTTTGCAGCATTTGCACTCTATATAAATGGCTCATTTTGGTTATATTTAGATTAAACCTTAAGAGATGAAAACAAATCTGACTAAAACTTCACTTCTTGCACCTGCAGCCAATCACCTGCGAGAGCTAGGTTGCACTTATGAAAGTTTTTTCACCTCCAGTCTTAATTCTTGCTTTCGTTGTATGTTACTTTGGACAAAACCTACTACTAAATGAAATTATAGAATTGTAGAATTGAAAATTTTGTTTCTTTTTGTTCAGGATCATCACAGAAGTTCAGACTTCACGTGTCGTCTCCGTTCATCGGCTGCCTGAGAAATATGAAGCTGAACGGACTGACAGTTTCATTAAAGAGCAGATCCACCGTGGTTCAACCTGTGAACATCAATGGATGCCCAGCAGGATAAAAGCGATTAATATCTCAATGTCTGTAACCCAAACAGAGACTTTGGCATCAGGATTAATCTGCAGACAGGAGTTTGACCGCCGAACTTTTATCTTGAGATGACTGAACATTATTTTTTGGGTCTTGATTTCATACAAAAACAGGACCCCTTTATTTTTTCAGCTGATCATTTTTTTCACTTTTTAGCACTGATGACAATTACTGTTTGTCAAAATGAAGCATTTTATCAAACTCAAAAGAACTCTCCCAGAATTCAGCAGCTTGGATCAAAAGCAGAACCCATCACCTGGTCTGAAAACAGCTTCACCGACTGCCTGTCAAACGCCACAGAAACTTCAAGACTTTTCAAGGCTCTCGATAGCTTCTCTCTTCCTTACCTCTCTGATCTCCTTCACACCCACTTAAACTCTCAGATCTTCCTCCTCCATCACTGCTTTCACTGTACCTCACTGTCATTTGACCTCCATGAGATTTCAAGCATTCAGCTGTGCAGCCCTTGTCTCTGTAGCTCTCTGCTGCAAACTATCCCTGACTCTGATTAAATCCCCTGGTTCTAAAACCACCTTTTCTGAGTTGTATATTCACAGTAACCACAACATGTGCCTTTTCCTTTCCAGTGCCTGGCACCCATGAATAAAATGTATTGTTATCATTATGAAATACAACAATAAACAAAAGGATCTCATGACAAATGAACACCCTTCTCTTAAGCTATCACAAAACAATAAAGACCCTCTGGTGCTACTGTCCTCTCTCTCCTGCTCTCCACTATCAGCCTGGTCAGTAAAAAGCAGGAGAGGCATAATTGAACAAAACAAACACAGACTTCAAAGCAGCTTTGTGGTGGAGACTAAAGATATAAATGAGTCCTTATGAGAGAGGCACAACATGCTCAGCACTCTTACCAAACCAGGTAAACACTTGACCTGCTGTTCTGCTCCCCACCACCAGATAGCGTGCTTTACCTAATATAGCCAATTTCAGATCAGCAGTGTTTGAGGGTTTCCACTCGTTCTTCCCATGAGCCTGAAAAGGACCAAGGTGGTGATGAAGTAAACACAAAACAAAGACTTGCACCTTTAAATATTTCATTGTGATTATATGATCCATTGTGACAAAGCTTGGTCATAACTGACCTTCATACACAGTTGTACTAAAAATAATTGACTGCTTGTTAGAAATATGATCCAGTCAACACACTTATACGACAGAAGTTAGGAGAGGAGATCTTTGACAAGAAATGAAAACAAAATGTAAGGGACTGACAGTTCCTAAATATAAGGTTAGAGGCATTTCTTAGTTTCAAGGTAGAGTCTGCAGGGTTTTCCTAAAAAAATAAAATGTCAACTTTCCCAGGAAATACTCTTGCTCTTATATATGGACTTCTATACATGTGTGTCAGTGTATGTGTCTTCCTAAACTTCCTCCTCTGCCTGTATGTTGATGTTTTGGTTGACTCAGGATGTTCCTGGGTGGAGCGTAGTCATGGTGACCAGCCAATCACACTGCAAAGTGCACAAGTGACTTTGTGTATTGATGATAGTGAGTGGGAGAAGCTATCCAGAGCAGCAACAATAGCAACCGCAACACGGTGTAAAAATGATACAATATTTGCAGGATACCTCACTTATCTACAGGAATTCAAAATGGCGGCTTTTGAGTCTTGCCACATAGAAGAGCATTGCAGCAGGTACTTACTGGGTTGGTGAGTGTGTTCACGAAGTAATGTCCATTAGCTACGTTCGGTGACAGTGGGCATGCGCTGCTGCTGGAACTGAGCCCTGGAGGAGGAGCCCAGTTTGAATGTTGTGTTTTCACACAGTAATGAAAATTCCTGCATACTCCACCAGTTTTAGGTTCATAAGGGGTGTAAGTAAAAGTATAAAATAGGCTGTAGACCAGATACTCTAAATGCAAAAGATAGCACTTTACTGATCACAAACATATCAACACTGTATAATACACATAAACAAAAAGAATAATCCTGCAGGTCTTAACAAAAAGGCAAAAATCAGAGAAAACCAGCGAGTTAGGTTCACTTTCCTATTTAAGGCTCTCCAATTGGGATAGTTTAGCGATAGGTATCCTTAGTTGAACTCCAAGGCACTCACCATGATCAACCCACAAACATAGCATATGGCAACCCCAGCTCAAAATCATATAAAATGCTGCACAAGTTTCAGGATTCTGTTCTGTAGTGGGGTAAAACAAAATTGAACCATTTTGGGGCCTGTAGATCAGAGATATTTCTGGAAGAGGAAGATAAAGCAAAGAACACTGAGCTTACGGTGAAGCAGTGAAGCGGTGAAGCATGGCGGTGTCTCTGTGAGGCTCTGCGGCTCCTTCACTTCTTCTGGCACTGGAAACCTGAAACATGACTCGCAAGATGGGTTCAATCAAACACCAAAAAATGCTGGGGGAAACGTTGTGCTATCTGTGGGGAAGCTGAAGCATGGGTGTTTTTGGACAAATTACACATGTCCCTGAGGTTTGGTCCCAGGATAAGTCTTAGAATAATCCACAGAGGCCATAAGGTCACCTGACCTGAACCCCATATAAAATCTGTGGTGGGATTTGAAAAAGGTATTTTCAACACATAAAACTGAGAATACTGATAGACTGGAGGCCTTTGCCCATGAGGAATAGGCTTATATTCCTCAGCAACGCTGTCAGAAGCTGGTGTCTGTCTTTGCATCATGTTTGCAGCAGGTCATAAAGGAAAAGGGTGCTCTGTGAAATACTTGAGGTTCTTTCATGAAGGGGATGAATGTTTCTGAGGCTGGATGGTAGTCGTTTAAAGGGACGTTTGGTGTTGAAATTTGAGAAAACTCTTGCAAATATCAGTTGCGTCATGATATCTAAATCTTTTTTTGTTTGTTTTTTATTGAACACAGTAAAAAGTTTTTAACTTTGCTAATAATCTTAATTTGTTAAAGGGTTGAATAATTGAGGCCAACTGTGGTAGAAACTAAATACATGCTTACTTATACAGCACATTGTTTTAAAATTCGATCAAGTCACTGAGCATAGGGCTTTTTTTTTAACTTTTCCTGTCCTTCAGCCTTTCCTCTAGTTTCAACCCACGTCTTTAAGAATGTCAGAATAAATTCCCCTAATTCATGTGTAAATTACACATCAGATCAGACTCGCATGCTTCACTCGCTCTCTTCCTCTGAAGAGCCACTGAAACATTTCAGTCACTTTATCTCTTTTTATCTGATTAGAGAGCACAGCATCCTTCATGTTTCTGTGTATGAAACATGATGTAATCTATAACACATTACTGACACACACTAGAGACTGCCTCTCATGCACACTGGATTTTTCTGTTGCATCATTCATCATTTCTGAGGGTTTCATCTGAAAGTCAGTTTAATTACGGTACCAATGAAGAGTTCACACTGGAGTATGAAACTAACATCCCTACATTATTTGCGTAAGTGAAGTAGTGTTGATTCTCACATTGCAATACTACAACCACAATTCCAAAAATGGTGGGATGTTTTGTAAAAGGTAAATCAAAACAGAATACTTTGATTTATAAAACCTGTTCAACCTCTGTTCAACTGAATACTATACAAAGACAAAATATTTATTGTTCAGACTTATTTCATTGTTTCTTGCAAATATTTAGTCATTTCGAATTTGATGCCTGCAACATGTTTTAAGAAGTTGGGACAGAGGCAACAAAAGACTTTGAAAGTTGATGAATGCTCAAAAATTACCTGTTTGGATCATTCCACAGGTGAACAGGTTCATTGGAAACAGGTCAGTGTCATGACTGGGTATAAAAGGAGCATCCCCAAAAGGCTCAGTTCTTCACAAGCAAAGATGGGTTCAGGTTCACCACTTTGTCAACAAATGCGTGAGCAAATAGTCAATCAGTTTAAGAAAAATGTTTCTCAACTTTCAGTTGCAAGGAACTTAAGGATTTCATCATTTACAGTCCATAACATTATCAAAAGAGTCAGACAAATCTCTGCACGTAAGCAGCAAGGCTGAAAATGCCCGTGACCTTTGACCCCTCAGGCGGCGCTGTATTACAAACCTACATCATTGTGCGAAGGATCTTGGCACGTGGGCTCAGGAACACTTCAGAAAACCACAGTTAGTTCACACAGTTCACCACTATATCTACAAGTGACAGTTCAAACTCTACCAAGCAAAGACAAAGCCAGATATCAACACCCAGAAATGCCACTGCCAACTTCTCTGGGCACAAGCTCATCTGAGGTGGACTGACGCAAAGTTGTCACAAAGAGTCTGCTGTGGTCTGATGAGGCCATGTTTCAAAATGTTTTTGGAAATTATGGATGTCATGACCAAAGAGGAGAAGGATTATTTGGATTGTTCTCAGTGCAAAGTTCAAAATCCAGTATCAGTGATGGAATGGGGGTGTGTTAGTGCCCATGGCATCATGGGTAACTGTCACATCTGTGAAGACTGCATTAATGTTGGAAGATACATACAAGTTTTGGAGTAACATTTGCTGCCATCCAATCCATGACTTTTTCAGGGACGTCCCTGATTATTTCAGCAAGACAATGAAACCAAGACACATTCTGAACCTGTTACAACAGCGTGGCTTCATCATAAAAGAGTGCAGGAACCAGACTGGCGCATTATGAAGTGCAAAATACCACAATGGAGACCCTGTACTGTTGGGTTGTTAATTTGTACATCAAGCAAGAATGTGAAAGAATTCCAGCATCAAAACGTCAACAATTAGTGTCTTCAGTTCCCTAACACTTATTGAGTGTTGTGAAAGGGAAAGGTGACATAATGCAGTGGGAAACATGACCCTGTCCAAGCTTTTATGAAACATGATGCAGGCATCAAAATGACAAAATATTTGCACAATTCGGGTCCAATTTGGGTTGTACCACAAAATATATTGGACAGGATCAGAAAAAAAGATAAAAATGTACATCTTTGCCCCAAAATGGACACAAACTTGAATAAAGAAGGGTCTACAGCCGTCCATTTGATCCATCAAAGACTGATCACGACTCTTTATTTTCGGTTCCTCTGTACTTGGTCCTGCACTCAGGGAAAATTTCACATAAGGCATAAAAACATGACAAAAACATTAAAGTGTTTATGTTACTGTCCAACAAAACACTTTGACAGAGACAAAACACCTTGAAATCCATTGATTTCCTTATTAAGTAACCTCAGTAACCCAAAGTTTTCTCAGTTTCATCTGTCAAACAGATTGTCTTAAACCCACATTTCAAATTCTCAGCACAAAAATGAATAAAACTCCTCTATGACATACAGAATACAAAACAACACAAAGTAACAGTAAAATCCTAAAAACATAACACATTAAAATAGAAAAGTGACTTTTCTGTTGCAGT
The DNA here is from genome assembly GCA_008086565.1 of Thalassoma bifasciatum. Classification (NCBI taxonomy): domain Eukaryota; kingdom Metazoa; phylum Chordata; class Actinopteri; order Labriformes; family Labridae; genus Thalassoma; species Thalassoma bifasciatum. The sequence continues at coordinate 87,232 of RPOG01001151.1, forward strand.
GATTTTGTTCCAAAGGCAAAAAGGCAAAAAAACCCAAACAAAACAAAACCACAATCCCCCCTATTTACCAAACATATGATACAGTGAGGATATAAGGGCTTTCTTTTCATAAGGACTTTTAAAAGAATTACGGGTGAACAATCTGAATTTTGAAAACAATATCAAAACTGAGAAAATTAGTGTCACCCTTGTTCACACTGGACACTAACATTGACTGAGGGAGAGTCAGAGAGCTGAGACAAACTTCAGAGTTTCAGATTCAAGTTGAACTTTTAACTGTCTTGTTTCTCGATAGGTTGATGTTTACCCTCCCCTGAATCAAAACAAAACTAATTTTCTTTCAATGGGTTCAATATTTACAGAATCATAAAAAAGTCAGGGCTCAGTCAAATATCAACATCAAATTTGAATTCTAGCACTTTTTCACCTCATAACTCTGGCTTTGATCTCAGCACTGAGGAAAAATATTTTGAGATTAAAGTCAGACTTTAATGAAAAATAAAAAAAATCTGAATTCAAGGAAAATTTCAGACCTGAATTTTTACTAGCAACCCTAATTTTCATCATGAGTGGGTAGAGTTTGTCATATTAGTATAACATGAAAAGTGAATGTAATTTGGTCACTGATGGTTGAACAAATTTTTGTTCGAGAATGTCCATTTTTTCCAAGACAATACTAAATGAAGTTGTGAGCTAAAGGGTGTTACACAGAGATCATCCGGTCTCAATGTAGATACAAACGCTACATTTCACAGCATTTTCAAACAGCTTTATACTTTTAAATAGTTAAATATTATTAATTGTTTAACTGTCTGTGCAGTTTTACTGTGAGAACGTTGATTAAGGCCACACAGTTTAAGTTCAATGTTTTCTTGCTGTAGTCACACCATCAAAATTAATGTTATTGCTGGTTCATACAGAGCACATACATGTGCGTTAGTAAATGTCCGGCAGCATGCTGTAATTCCTGTCCCAGTATCCTCCAGAGAAGAGCCAGTCCTGTGAGCTGGTGTGGGGGTTCTGCCCCTGCTGGAACCACCTGGAATTACAGACACAAATAAATCCACCATTTAAAAAAACAAAACAAACAAACAAACAAACAAACAGACTAAAATAACAAACAAAAGAGTGAAAGAGCTAAACTAATGATGGGCAGACAAGGAATAATAAAGCTTTCGTGATTGTTGTACCAACCAAAGGTGCAAAGCTTTGGATCTTCAACTAGTCACAGAGCTCGGAGATAAAAGACAGAAATGTATCTTTGATCTCTGAACTGTATAGCACCAGCTGCTGCTCTCTTCATACAGACTGATTTTCCTGCTCACAACAAACGTGCATCAAGTAGAAACTGGACACTCAGACTGAAATCCATCCACAGAGATACATCTACGATTATCATGTTTCACAGTTTTCATTAATACCACTTTTTATTGACCAGTTTTTGAGCTTCATTATCATCTGCCCATCTCTAACGAAACCAAACTTTTCAGATAAAGACAGGTGAAGGAAGTTCAGGTTTGTTTTCTTGTTTCTGCCAAAAACAAAGTTTATTTTCCTCAGACTTTGCTGTTTTATAGCAGGGGGTAGTAAATTGTGAGAGAGGACTCATGGTGAGGAAGTAGATCTGCCATGCAAGTGGAAAAGAAATCATATTAATCATCCTCAAACTGTGATTCTATCACCAGTGACTCTCTATCACAGCTAACACAGACTGTAGCACACAGATACAGAGATTAAATCTACAAGTGTTGGGAAACTACAGAACACACATTCAAAGCACATATCAGCGAGCAGCTCTGACCTCGGGCCGAGGGCGGGACTCCTGAACATCAGAGAGGATGCAACAGAAACACAAGACACGTGGAGATAAAATGAAGATTTAGCTTATGCATCTCAAAGCAACTGGGTGTGAAACAGTAGAAAAAGAGATGATGAACTGACAGCAGAAGGAATGACAGGGATGTGTTTTCAGGCACAATGAAAACTGCATAAAGTTCAGGTAATTTAAGAAAATGTAAGAGAAGTTATAAAGCTATGGGTTATGAGGTCATAATGTCACAAATTTTGACTTAAGCACAAAGTAACTTCCTACAGAAAGATGATATTGATACTCAGCCCTTTTGCCAGTGGATGTAAGCTCACAAACCTACTCATTTTATCTTATTTTCACATCATTTAGCCGTTTAGTTTTGACTAAACAAGCCTGTTTTTAAACTTTTGACTGCTTATCAAAGAGATGGACCACAATTAACTGCATTTCAGAATCAGTACAGCTCAATGATGCTAGCTGATGTTACATAATCTAAAAAATTTGAGCTCACTACAAAAAACAAACAAACAGGTAACAGATGTTAAGTTAACAAAAATTTCTAAAACCTCTGCAGTATTTCACATTCAAGCACACTGAACCTGTTAAGAGCCAAAAAGTGTTTGGTAAAGTACGGGGGTCGTACCTCGTCTTCCACTCTTCATCAGTCTTTGAGCGATTTTTGCGAGCAGCTCTTTGTTTTTCCTCCAGTCTCTTCTTCTCCTCACTGGCCATGTCTATTTTAACACCAACATAAACAGGAAAGTTTACAAGGCGTTGAAATGTATATATTTTTTCCATTTCAGTGCATTCTTCTCCATTCTTACCAATGTCTCCATTCTCCATGGCTCGTATGTCTGGTCTGAGTCTGCAGTCGGTCTGAGGTATCGCTCCCTCCATCTCCTGATGCAGCTCATTCAGCTGCATCGCAAAGGAGGTGAAACTATACATCTGTGATGAAACAAAAGAATATTTAGTGCGTGTAACATTTCTCTATCATGAAGCACATTTCTTGATACATTGAGCAGTCAGACCTGAGCAGAGTTGGGTGGTCTGGGTGCGATCCTCCACAGCAGCTGGCTGCCAGGAATCATCTCCACCGTGTCTGCAGCCGGAGCGGGAGGCTTGTCCTGACCGTCACTGCAGCCCTGAACACAAGAGCACAGACTACTGCATCGGCACATATTCAGGACCATCTCCGCAGAATTCACTTCATAAAATAATCATTTTAAAGATGTCAAAACATTATCTTGTTATTTGAATTGAAAATGATGTTTTCCTGATTCCTGTTTATTCGTACCGCTTTGCTGCTTTTTTTCTCCTCAGACCCTTTCTTGTCGCTCTTCTTGTTTGCCTCGAAGGTGGCTGGGTCAATGACGTACAAGCACTCTGTCCACTTCCCGTAGAAAGCACAGACCTTCTTTTTACTGAGAAATAAACACAAAACATCTTAAGGGTGAAAACAGATCATTACGATAGATCATCTCTATTATGTTAAAGCTAAAATGAGTGAGAGCAGCTCCAAAAACTCTGAAAGAACTCTAAACATGTTTGTTCAAAGTTATATATTCAGTTGCAAAAACGTTCAAGATACACAGGTTTCAGATTGTTTATGATGAACTTTCAGGCTCAAGCAAAACCAGTGATAAAGAGTTTGTACATCAGGCCAATCACAGCTGTGTATGATGTTATTATGGATGTAGGATGAAATGAAAACACAGCAGGTGCTCTCCAAATTCAAAGTGTTCAACACAGCAGCCCCCCCTCCCCAGTTCTTGGATCTGTGGGCGGTACTTTTCTCTGAGCAGGAGCTTTTCAAGGGGAGATAAACTACCCAGGAACTAAATTTAGTCATTTATTCCTGCTGTTGAAAAGTACCTTTTGATACTTATGGGACATTTCAGAGTCTGAACAGTGAAGCATTTCTGCACCAACATGTTGAATAAGTACTTCAAATTAAGGGTCTTACTGTAAGTATTTGTACCTCTGCTTAGTTACTTGGAGAATGTGTGTACTTTTTCCACCTCCAGTTGTGCAAAAGAAATGAGTAGTCTGTCTACTGTTCCCCTCAGAGTTTAAGCCAGCTGATTACGTAACGGATTTGTGAGCGTGAGGTAAGCTTTACTTACCTTTTATCCAGAATGTAACCTTCAACCTTGTGCAGCTCTTTGCCAAAAAGGCCACACGGTTTGAAGTTGAGACAGCACCTTTCACCCGTTCTATGAGGAAAAGGAAAAACAGGATGTTATCCTCTCACTCACTCACGCTGAGTCAGACAAAACTTCCTCATTTCCTCCTTAGTCATCAAACTTCCTCAAACCTTAAAATTGGACTGTATCAGGAAGAAAACTTTCGGCTTCATACTCAGAGTCATGTGTTTAGGCATGAGTGAAACATTTCGCTGAAGAACTGAGGAGTTTGAAACCTGTGGTTGATGATCTCAACGTTTCCATACTGCTCGATCCACAGCTGACCGACGATGATGTTGTGAACACAGCATGTGGGGTTTGTCCACGTGTAAACCTCATTGTGCCTGCAGATATGATTTCAGAAAGTTCAGAAGTGTTAGATAAAGCTTACAAGCTGACAGTGACAAGAAGTTTTATGTTACATTTAACACAAACTTTGACGTTGTGTTGTAAACACACAAAATGCTTTGTTTGTAATCATCCTCATTTGGATGACATATGAAAGTTTGCCTTTCTGAAGGACAGGTCGCTCATGGAGAAAAGCTTCTCTGAGACCACAGCCTCCAACATCATCAAAAACAGCTCTAATGATTTTTAAAAGCAAACAGGCTCGTGAAGTTCTGCAGCTCAGGCCACTTTGCTCTTGTTTGTGTCTGAATATAGAGACAAGCTGTTAGCATCTACTTTCTTAGCAATGAGGCTCATTTGCATAAAAAGAGACCAGTTTTGCACCTGATCACCAGAGCACTTGTTCAGAGAGTGTTTTGAGTTTAAATTTTAGAGGTTCAGGTGGCACAAAAAGAACAAAAACAAATAAAAAAAATCACAAAGACCAAAAACAAACAAACCAACAAACGGGTAATCCTTTATTATCCGGGTCCTGATTCATTATTGCTGCATACAACAAGTATTACAGGTAAAAAACAAAGCAGGATAGTAGAAAGGTAATACCCGCTCATTCTTCAATTGAAATGAAAAATTAAGTACCAGGAAAGAAAATCAAATAAAATAAAATTCCCAACTCTATCAACTGCAAAAGACCAAAATCATACTCAATCATCAAAAAAAGTCACTACCTTGGTATTGTTTTTATAAATATTTCAGACTTCTTACTTTGGGAGTTCCAGCGTGATTGTTCCTTTCGGCTCTGCTTCCACACTTTTGCCCCAGAATTTGAGTTTGGGGTAAATGGATCCATGAAACACAAAGTCTTGCTTCAGACCCTCGGCGTGGAAGGCACTGACTGGAGGATGGTGGCTCACCTGCTCTGAAATCAGCCTGAAGCCCAGATCCTCTCTGAAACACAAGACAGACACCATTAAGGTTTTATTTAAACAAGATCAACTGAAGTTTGATCAGTTTAGAATTTTCCTCTTATAATACTCTTATAACTTACAGCACCTGAGTCATGTCATGTCTTTCCTGGGTAACACCCCTGAATGAGTGGGAATATCTGTCACGTCTGTTGATTTGTTTTAAGTTCATTCACCTGATCAGTTCGTAGGTTTCTCCAAGTAAAGGGTTAAAGGGTTTTCCTGTCCGCTCCCACTGAGAAGCCACAGCGGACACAGCAAACGCAGCCACACACTGCAAACACATATACACATTAACTCTAAAGAAAGAGCGTTTAAATTGTGCTGGTATCTGAAAACACTGCACATATCTCCAGACCCCACCTTCATCCTCTCCACAGAGTCAGAGATGGTGTTGGCCTGGTGGATGAGGTAGGTGTGCTCCATGTACTCAGTCAGACGCTGCAGGAAGCTGAGTGGCTCATTGAAAATCACTGGCATTGTGATTTTTGAGAGCTCCTGTGAAAGAGAGAGGAGGAAGTGAAGGACATTAGAGAGAGCAAGAGAGGTCTCCTTACATTTAACAGCAGTCTTCTAGAGAGTGATGAATGTAATACAGTGTCTAATCAAATTGCTCATTTTCTGGTGTAAAAGCAGACAAAAAATACATCCCAAAAGATCTCTCCTCGTATGTTCTGATCCGTAAACACAGAATGTCCCTAAATTTATTGGTTAAACCTTAAACCCTGCACAATTATGAAGCATCAAAACTACATCCTTGTATTTGTATCCTGGCAGAAACAATGATAACATGCTGATTTTCATGCAATCATGCAATGCTGATGTTTTAGCAAATCAACACAGCTGAACTTTCCTCACCATTCCTATGCAGTTCCTCAAGATACTCCAGATACTGAAGTCATTCCTTGAAAACATTGGTGCAGGTAAACTGGTCCTAAACGACAAACACACATCAACACATTTTCAGATATAAAGACAAGCCGACTTTTTTGTTGCTCCAAAAATAGCTTCCACTCAAGTAAATGCAGCAGACATATAATAGCTGTAGGTGTCATGCCTTATTCAGGTGAGGACAGTCAACAAAAGCCTGTGGTGTATTGAGTGACATGTTGGAATAAAGCCCAGAGACAGACAACAAACACAGACTCCAAATCAGCGATCTGCTGCTCTTACACCTCATGAACGTTCAGAAAAACTACCTCAAAGGTTTAACAGGCTGGGCTTGAGATAATAAAAGAATAAAAGGAAATTAATAAACAAGATGTGTGGTAAGCATCATCATGGATCATGTAATAATAAACTACAATAAAATAATCTATCCAAACAGTCTGCACTGTTCTCTGAATCAGTCTGTATGGATTAGGTGGTGCAGCAGACAGGTGATTGCATCGCACTGTGACCTTATCAATATTTAACAGCTCCAGCACACACAGCTCTGTCCTTTCAACACAACTCTTTCTCTTCCTCCTTCAGCAGGCCGGACCTAACTCTAAATTATTCACAGTATGAAGTGGAAAGACCTGAGGGAGGATGTGGAGCTGACAAACAAAGATGGCCTACAGGAATAAAAACCACATTCAGGAGGAAAAACAGTGGAGTGGAAACCTTTGAGGGCTCAGAAATGAATTTTGGGCACCAGAGGGAGGTTTGTAGTACAGCTGACCTATGCTTCGTGATCCCATTGGGTTGTGCTTCATCCTTGTTGTCATTCTGATCCTCCTGCATCACGCTGCCAGGTCTGCTTAGCATGACAGAGCTTTCGTCTTCCTCCTCGTCCTCCTCACAGGAATGACTGGCCACCGTCTCAAAGCCGCTCAGGGAGACCTCTGAGCCCGAGTCTGAAAGAGGATCAAGCACCTTGGTGTGACCAAAGACATCACAAAGAAACAAAAACAGAAAATGACCTCAAGCTTAAGCCACTGCAACTGGAAAAATGAACTTTTTAAGTTAACAAAATCAAACCATCTCCTTCCATGCATGAATATAGAGGCAGGGATCATTTCCCTCAACAGATATGTAGACATCATTGTGCTCCTTCTGGTACTTACAGCTTTGTGTGATTACTGATAAAAAACACTTAACTTCTGAGCAGAAAAGCAAAATAAAGCAGAGGCACTGTCTTCAAAGATCAAAGTGCTTTTAATATGCATTTCAAATATAACAAGTCCATTGAAAAAAAGGCTGGGGTCATTGAATCTGAAATGTCAGAATTTATCTAGCACTAGTTTCATGATAATGGCTGTGGTAATCCCTATGGTAATAGCTACTAATCAATTTTTGATCTACTATTTTTTCTAAATGTCTAATATGGGTAGTTCAGAAAACAGTTTTTGGTATAAATAGCACATATTTTCACTTGTAAGCACTGAACAAGGTGTTAGGGTTTTATAATGCATTTATTTAGAAGATATTGAGGCTGCAAGTATTGCAGAATGAAGCCTTGTTAAAGGTGTAGGTGTTTTCCAGAGAGCTCATAGCTCACCTCAGTTTCACCTCAGTGCATGTTCCTAGGTTAGCTAAGAGTTAAGAGTTAAGACAACAAATAACAATGCTTACAAAAAATTGATTAGTAAGGACCAAAGCGCTGGAAATGGAGCATGAATTTCATTGGAATCTGTTTATTTATGTAGCTTTGATATCTGCCTTAATTGGTTTTTGGGACAATGTTGCTAAAAAATCAACCTTGTTTTGTCCGAATTTGGATAGTTGAACCTTTAACCTCTTTCACAAACAGCTTCATGTTGCCTGCCTGTCAGTCAAGTCGGCCATATCCTCATGGGTAGGGTGACCATTCTCTGAAAACCCAACAAGAGGCCCCCTAACCCAGCCTCTTCAAGATACTGCAAAAATACCTTAAGAGACATAAAGATTTTGCACTTCAGCGTTAGCTTCATATTTTCAAACCATGGGTTGCTGCTCGGCCAAGAAGTTGATGGTCAAAATCTGTTCAGCATCATCCAGAAAATTCAAAATCGTCTAGCTGTGTTGACCCCCTCAAAACTTGCATGATTCACCACAAAACAGGAAGTGATTTTACTATTTAACTCTGCTGTACTTGCTCCAATCTGACCCTAAATTTAAAACCATGTTAAGGGCTCTGCTCTCAATTATTAGGCACAGTTTTTGTATTTCTGCCTTAATCTGAAAAAAAATTAAACATTATCATAGAAACAAAATAAACAATCATGCTCTGCAAAACTGAGCACAATCACCGCCATGCATGTTTTTTCACACATTTTATTCTATTCATCCTCCAACCTCCTGTAATCTGCAGAGGTTATCAAAGGTGTTATTAGGATATCTACAACTTTTAAAAAACAAGCTTTGTAATGAAGTAAAAAATAAAGTTTGAGCTCTCATATGTGAAATGTCTTTTGACTCCATCATGCAGTTTTTTCACACTAGAAACACCCAATCATGTGAAAATAAAAGCCATCACATTCTCTTAACACATCAGGCAGAAGCTGCTCTTACGTCACTCTGAGGAGCAGGAAACAAACCAACGACTGTCAGTGGCGAGGAAAAGTATTCCAGCGTCCTAAAGGTGAATGAATGACAGAGCAGCAGGTGTGAGCAGGTCACAGGGTCACCTCACCTGCAGCACCTCCTAAACGTGTTTGACGACTCATCTACTCACCTGAAACAGCATCGTAGAACTCATCCTCACTGAGCGCGCTCCGAGGCGAGGATCCCTTGACGACGGATTGTTCAAGTTCGTGGTGCTCGGTGGCAAGAGTCTGCAGTGCCTCAGAGAGGATCTTATTCTTCTCCACCTCCTGCTCCAATTTCACACTGCGCACCTGAGCTCCACACAGACACAGGCAGACAGACACACACACATTGACACACAAACGCAGGATATTAATTAGTCACAGAAACATGCAAACCAAGATGGATCACAGCCTCAACGTTAACAAAAAGTTCAGATTGTGTGCAGACTCTCATCATAGAACAGGCTTAGAATTAAGATCACCACTGACTGACTGAACCTCCCCTCAACAGTATCCTCTCATTATAAGACACACACTCACTCACATACACACATGCACACAAACACATATTCACTCAAACACACACAGACAGAGCTGAGAGGGACGATCTGTGTTTATCTGTAATGGACAACAGCTGCCTCCAGGTCTCAAATAGCCCGCACCAGAACATGACTCCTATGAAGAAGATGGGGTCAAATATCGTGGTGCTGGACTCAAATATACAGACATGCTCATAAGTTTACATACCCTGGCAGAATTTATGATTTCTTGGCCATTTTTCAGAGATCATGAATGATAACACAAAAACTTTTCTTTCACTCACGGTCAGTGGTTGTCTTTTCCTTTTCCTCATTCTATTAATAGTTAAAGATTACAGACATTGTAAGGCAGGCAAAGTTTATTTTTCCCTCTCAGAGAATTAGCTGAAACCTGCCCTTTCAATTCTTTTTTTAGCCTTTGTGTGCTGCAACAATAAACCTAATTCTGGTACGAGTTTTACTCTGCTTCGAGAGAACACTAAGCTTCCTGCGTCACTGTGCAGAGAGCAAATCTCAGCTGCAGCTGCCTGTAAATATTTTCTTCTACTATGGTTACCTGTATCTACATAATGGTATCCTACAAAATGAACTTCTAAGAGGGAATTTCCTCGAACCAAGACTCCTAGAGTGAATCATCATCTTACAGGGAGAATAAACCCAGACCTGCTGCTTCCCTCACCCTGCATGTGCACAATATACAGCTCATATACAGGCCCATTCATTCCTAGAGCTCAGAGATCCAGTGAGCCCTTTTATAATGCACACACGGTTCAAAAAGCTGCAGAGCTGAGCGATTAGGGCCTGGTACAGGTAGGAACCCTGAAAGCACCACAGTGGCTGTTAATCTGGGGACACTCGAATGGTTTCTGGCAGCGTCCACAGCGGCAAAACTCCTGCTTAAGACGGTTTGTGAGCGTGAGTGGGAGGAGAGAAAAACAAGTCTCATCATCACTGCGTCTGCCAGTTTTATAGCCCCAAATCAGAATAATTTAGGGATTGAAGATTCAGACTGTGTGCAGGCTTATCATTTAAGATGTAGATTAAAATGACCACCTTGCAGTTGAATGTCTCCAACTGTTCTTTCCACCAATCAGCACAAAATTACAGAGTCACTGCGACAGATACTGGAGAAATATTTGAATGTCATGTATTTTTAAAGAATATATTATTCTGAATAGGAGATGTCACAGCTCATCACTACAGAAGGAACAAGGTGCCAGAAGAAACAGCAAGAAAAAAAAATAGAGGAGGGATGGACTCTCCCTTTCTGATGAGTCTTGGGTTCACTGTAAGTTACACAGAGGCTTCAATGTTGGCAAAGCTGACAGTCTAGTATGCAAGTTCAAATGCAACTGTGTGAGAAAATAACTCAAATACCCTCTTCAGATATGTCAGCAAAGTATATGCTGTCATTTTTGGTCCAATGCACCCCCTGTCTTGGTTTCACTGTAAACAGTCCACAGTCTTCATTGAGCATTATGAAGCAGAAAAAATAAACTGTTTTCTGGTGATTTACTTGTGATTAAGTTGTCTTAAGTTTGCTGAATTTACAAAATTATACTTACTGATGTGACCGCAGAATGTGACACATGGGTGACACCTACATGAACTCAGGCTGTGACACTGAGTATGTTTGTGCATTATGGTCCAGATTTAACGTTGTACACAAAATGTATCAAAGTTTGCATTTTCCCCCAAAAATTGTCAACTTTGGCGACACTCATTAAGATACAAAAATCCTTTAATAACTCTTTATAGTCAATGTGTCTACTATACACATAAAGATGATCCAATACAAAAAGGTAGGACGAGTTCGTTCATTTATGCACCCCATGAATCGTCAATATCCTCCTCTGGACGTAAGTGACTTCTTTGTAAGTCTTGTCATGACAGTTAAGCACAAAAAAAGTCAGGCCTGTAGGTGAAAGTGACCAGATGGCTCAATAGGGGGCGCTATGAAGAACATTTTTGTGGAACCCCTGGATTCATACATTTTTTGCTGAGACTGAATCTTATGGCACATGGTGTTGGTGTTTCTGTCAAGCTGTTAATTGGGTTGAAGTGGCAGAAAAACGTAATCCTTAAGGTTTCAAGAGGGCCTTCATCATCACAGCCTACAGTTGTCAGAATAACAGCTTGTAAAACGCCAAAACTCAAGCTTTTTCAGGTTTTTTTTAGCTGCTCTTCCATGCTTATAGTGAGAAATAAATCCTCCTCAGATTAACAACAATGAGGGCCAGGATGTCATTACACTGGATTGTGTACATCCAGATTTTGCTCCCCATACAAAACCCATGAACTGCTGAAACCTGAGCTGATGTGATCAAGCATATACTAGATTATTACCTGGATATCAAAATAAAAGGACATACAACCATTTTGATGAGCTTTCGATAAAATTATCATTTTTTGTAGCTCTGTCTGAAAAATCAGAGTGCTGTTTGGCTACAGTGTATAATATTGAACAGATGCTTTTTCAGTTCTAAGTGCAAGAAAGAATTCCAGGTTTAGCAGCCATATAAGAATTGGTTTACAGGTTGTTTATATGGTCATTCACACTCACACACCAGCTCAGGAGGGAAAAAACTGGAAATGGATGTTACTGCATGAATCCCCACATAAACATAGAAATTAAGCTCTACATTATCGCAGATTTGATGGACAGGAGTGGTACACGCTGAGTGCTCAGAGTGGTGCTGTCTATTTTCTGTCCTGCAAGGATGTCACCTATCTCTGGGATCCCTCCATTATAATCACATCTATTGAATCAGGCACAAAGAAAACCAATCTGACAGCTTATAATCACAACAGCACCACACCGAGCTGCTTCATATCGAGGTGTGAAATGTGCTGCAGCTCTCTCCTAAACACGTTTTGTTTTTACAAGGTTGCCTTTACAGGAAAAAAAAACATCTCTACATGTCTGGCAGCCAGAACACATCCCATTCATTATGATGGAGTTACATAATCAGTATTTTTAAGAGGGTAAAAAAAAAAATGTTTTCCTCAGGGACCTCAAAAGGTATTAGATAGTGACCAAATCTATATTTGTCCTACTGCAGTGACATTTTTGAAGCATTTTCTTAGCAGCTTTTCTTGAAATCAAAGGTTATGTAAGTCTTTAAACTGTCAATGTATCACTAAAACTTGTTAATACGTCAAAAATACAGAAAATTTCATCTTTTTTCATAGAATTTGCAAAATAAAATCTATGAAGGTCAGAGCAACATCTTCGGATGTTTTAAGTGTTTTAGTGTTTTTGGTCAGGTTTGTATCATTTTAGAAAAATGCTTTTGTTGGTAACTTTTTGGAAATATTGTGAGTCTCTTCAAATGCCTTTCACTAATACATTCTGTACAACCCCAGCTAAAGTGCAACGAAGGTCTATGATGAGTTTCTATAAAACTTGAGTGTTCAGCAGTGATCAATTTATAACGCCCAGACTTGAACAAAATGTTTTTTTTGATGTGAAAAAAGTTTCTTGAAGAGAATTGAAACAGTTTCACCTCCAGCAAAATACCATTTGGAAACTGTGTTTTAATGTCCTGTCTGTGTTGTGTTTTTCAACAACCTAAGGTAAGAGCTGATGTATAGCCACCCCAACATATGCATCTGAAAATTTCCAGGAGGATATATTCTATCTATGTCAACAAATGTTCTTTACAGACGGTTAAAGGGTTTCCCTGCTAAACAGGAGTCATAGGTAGCAGGACATGGCTGAGAAAAGGTGACACCATGTATTGTTTACAACTTATCTATGATGGCCGGTGAGCAGAGCCTCATGGTGAGTTGAGTGAATAAAATCATTTGTGCACATGAATTACATGTTAAGTCAATTTAAAGACTCAAGAAGACATGAATTCTTGTCAGGTGGCACAGATGGAAACTGAGTAACACTTACTGTGCAATTCATGCAAATGAAGCCAATTATATTCATGAATGGCGCATATTTGCAAAGCATCAGCACGTCAGCGGCCCTTATTTGCAAAACTTAAAACTGGAATTTTGGTGAAATTTAGCTCTTGCTGACCGGCACAGAGATCCATGTGATTGAACGGGTCAAATTTAACCTTGTCGATGACAGTGGAGTTTTAGGAAACCCCTCCTCTTTCACAAGATTCACTTTTTGTCTACAAGTCGGGAATATTTTTGTTTGACTTCAGCTGCTTAACATCACACACAACTCAAGCAATCACTTGCTTATGGTGTGAAAGCAACATGACTCTTTGACAAATGTTTTTGTTAGATATCAATTTCACGTCTCAAAAGTCACACTTTTTAACACAGCTCACATTGTAAACGATAATACTACTCATACTTGCAGGCTGTGAATTTCTCTGACTTCAGCAATGGTCTTTATGCACATTAGTCCTGTTGACATTTTGTGAAAAATTTCCCGAAAGGTTTGGGTAAAGTAGGGTGAAATGTCCGGGTGATCCAGTTGCAGCTCCCCCCCAAAAGAAAAAAAAAAGTTTTGTGAATGTCAAAAAATTATGCGAGTTTATACATTTTTGAAAAGGTTTGGCATAAAACATGTATGTGAGTAGAGTGAGCTGATTCAAGGTAACACTGAAGGTTTTTTAAATGTTTCTCAAAGGAGATTCAAATCCCTAACATTCAGTACACTAACAGTTTTGTCAATTGTGCCAAAGTTATATTTAGTGTACAATAAATTTAATAGGATTTTGAGAAGGTTTAATTGCTGCAAACCACTTAAGTAGTGAATTTTCACTACGATAACAAGGTTATGTAAAGAAGGATATTTAGGGCTTATTCTGCCTAAATTTAAACAGGGTTTGGGTTGTAAAATACCTGAAATCTTTCTGAACACAGTGTTTATGATAATCTTCTGTTTTCAACATGTCAGCAGCAGAAGTTTCAGTGATTGAAATGCTCCAAATAAAACCTTTAATTTAGTCTGATTTTATACACAAGTTTGACCGAACTGTCACACTCACCCCCTCCTGTCTGGAGAACAGATTCAGACAGACACTGAGATTAGAGCTTGTCTCACTGGACAGGTCACAGATCTGCTGCATTTTCTGCAGGATGGGGGACGGGAACTCTGGAGGGATAAACATAGGAAAGATGCACAAATGTTGAAAGTGTGAGTATAAATCAACCCCCTATTTTTGGGCGGTGACAAGTGAAAGAAAGGTCATAAGCTACGAGAGAGAAAGTCCTTCCTATGTGTGGAGTCATTTGGACTGAATCTTAGATCAAGTCAGTGAAATCTTACACAAAGTCTTACAGGAAAGTCCAGGTCAAGATTTCAGGTTCACTGACTCAGCCAACTCATGTTTGAGTATTTTTATTTTGCAAGTTAAGTATTTGCAAGTAAGCCTTGGAGTGGCAAACTGATGTCAAGTACCAAGTTTTTGATGTCAGTTCTAGTTAAGTCTCATCTGAGCTGGAGACAGGAACTGGTTCTTGTAGCGTCCACTCTGTTGTTCTTCTTTGGAATGAAATAAGAGAGAGGATGGAGGACTCACCGTCATGTAGTCCTTCGCTCTTCAGCAGGGCCATGAAAGCAGCCACTTCCTCCTCCAGTTTCCTCTGGCTGGTCTCTGCTGCCTGCAGTCAGGACAGGGAGATGAGTTTCTCATCTTCAATCACAACAGGTCATCATGCTAATTAGCAACCTAACAGAGTTAAAATTCTCTGTCACCTGAAGTGACTCTGTTAGCTCGCCAAGTGACATCCCTTCCTCCTCCTCTTCTTCGCTGCCTTGCTCCTGGGAGCAGTAGTGAGTGCTGTAAGCCGTGTGCTCCTCCAGAGCGTCCAGCCAGGTCTGAAACACAACAACAGGTCTTTCTTTGACTAAAGGAAAACTGGTCCTAATGGGCCAAGTCTCTCATGTTCAACTTGGGTCTTAAGTGTTTTGGATGATGAAGTTTCAGCCAGGTCCCAGTGAAGACTGTTCTTAAAAATGAAGTTGAGCAGCGTCTGTTAAGAATATCTCTAAGACCAACCACAACAACTCCATGCCAGTCAAAATCTTAAGCCAACTGGACTATTTTCAGGTCAATTGTCAAGTCTTTTGGGTGAAAACCTGTGATAATCTTTAAGTTGTGAAGAAAGAAGAGCAAAATTTAACTCAAATGATAAAAAAATTTAGGTTTTAATCCAAGTTCCAAGTTTTAAGGGAGGACTAATTCAAGTCAATTCAAAGAAACACTAAGTGAGCTTTAGAAAAACTTTTGTGTCTTAGAGGACAAGTCGAAGTCAAACGTTGTGGTGTTCGAGGGAAAATCCAAGCGCTGAAGTGCAAGGAAAAAACTGGTCTTAAAATTAAAAACATTGCTTCTTTGGAAAGCAAAGTCTGGTTCAGCTGGTTTCACTTTACATCAGGACTGGTCAGCTGTCCACATTGCCAAAAGCACCAAGAGCTGGTTAAATGACCATGGTGCTGCTGGGATTAACTAGCCAGCAAACTCACTGGGATAAACCAACAGAAACTATGATCCTGTTGAGAGACTATGGATTTGAACTAATCCTGAAAACATGAGATAAGTCATCGACCTGCATTGTAAGAGCTGAGATTTGACTCGGACTAGAAACTGAAACTTTAAATCCTGACTCTGACTTGTTTGTTGAGACAAGTTTAGAGTTGAATATTGTCATTTTGAAGGAAGATTTTTTGACCCATACTACTTAAACTCCTTGGGTGTGTTCCAAAAGACTTTACGCCAAAATAGTCCAAATAGACTTGAGACCAGATCTGCTCTTTAAAAGTTGTTACTTGTGATGGATTTACTCTCCGGAGACATAAGACTTGACATAAAAGTTTCCTTTAATTTCACAAAACATCTAGGATTGGACAAGGTCAAACAAGTCTATACAGGATGGTCCACAGCTTCAGAGGTAACATGTCCTTGACTTGTTTCAAGTACTTTGTCAGATCCAGTCTCATATTTCTCTGGTCAGATCTGAAAAGAGTCAAACAGAAATTCCAGCACATCTCTCTGTGCAACATTTACACGTTTCTACATCTTTGGCCATTGCTTTTATTTCATCACATTTCTGGTTTGTCACTTTGAATTTGGATTTTTACCAGTCATGAAACTACTGTTTTCATTTTGCGCTCTTTCTTTTCTTTTCTTTTTTTCAGGATATGTTACAACTCATGACAACTATTACAGGATTCAGACTTGACAACTACAGAAAAAATGAAGGAAAAAAAAAAAATTTAAAAGGAAAGGAAAGTATAGCTTCAAGCAGAGCTTTATTGGTTGCCTGTTTGCATCAATAATGTGCTTTGAGTAAAATCATTTGGAGAGAATTTAAGATAACAACCAAGCAGAATTAAAACCTACTTTTCTTGTTGCCTCTGGGTTGTTTTTTGGTGATACTTTGAAGTGATGAACGCTTTCATCGAAACACTTGAGGGTAAAGAAGCAGCCGTCTTTGGCTCTGATCTGGAAATAAGAACATTAGAAAAACACTTTGTTTTTCTTACATGAAACTCAGTAGATACTGTTTAAAAATGTATGGCAGAGCTCAAATATTGGCGTACCAGACACTGAGCGTGTGTGAGGGCCTTACAGCCTTGGCGTCTGATGTTAGCAGCAGCATCTGACCTTGGTGAGAGGGACAGAGAGGCGATGTTTTTCTGTTATTTTCTTTTCACAGATGACACACTGCCAATGAAGGTTTAGAGGACGGAGCACTTCTATCTCCAGTGTAATTTATCCATCACTCCTGCAGCATCTTTCTAATCAAAATGTGCAGCACTTCCTTTTGTCTGTGGCAGAGAAATGTTTACTTCTGATTCAGGGCCAAGGTGTGAAATGGCACCTACTGTTTGGAGTACCAGGATAAAACCCCGTCCTGAAGGACCACCCAGTACGAGCGCCAGCCGAAAAACCTGGAGCTCTGCAGAATCAGAGGGAAGAATCAAGAATCAGTTATTTCTTCTTAATTTGGTCTTTGTTTTAATTTAGAGGTGGCTGAAAAAGGGCAGAAAACTAAATCCATAGACACATCAAAGAATAAAAGAACACTTATGCTGAATTAAGATACGAGAGCTAAAAATTAGATCTAACAACACAAGCCTGAGCAAATTTGTCTGGATTAATTTTCAACCTGATAAACTCTGCAAGTTTCCTCATTTTAATTTTTTCTGATTCCTGAAGCTGCATTATTCAGAATTCATCCACACTGAGGCAGAGACTGAGACAATAACCAGCTCTGGATTCACAAACATTTGGTGTGAAAGAGAAAAATACACTGTGGTAGGTTTTGCTTTTGTGCCAATGAGACAAAAAGACATTTTATTAACAAAGCACAGAGATAAATGCATCACAAACTGAGCTGCAGAGCAAAAAGCATCACAGGTTGTTCTGTTTCTGAGTATTTCACAGAGACATGCAGTAGTGGCAACAATGAGCATTCCTTCCTTTCTTTTTCTTTTACCATGGTTGTATTTGTTCTGCTCTTACTTTTCAGTGGTTGTGACAAAAACTTCTCTCCTGGATGACTATAAAATAAAACATCTGTACATTTAGACTCGCAGATATGAGATGATTTAGCTTTTAGCTTTGGGACCTGATTTGCCTCCCCCAGTGATCAGGGACATGCCACGGTTCAAGTTATTTCAATCAATTATATGCCAAACCATCTTTAAGTGTGTGGAGTTACCGTGAAATTTATGATCCCTGGTCAGAGTGACTCAGACAAAACACTTGGCCTTTTTCAGAGAATGATTGGTAGGAAGTGTAAAAGTTGCTCGCACAGGCAACAGAAAGATATGTGTTGTCTAAAAATCATCCTGAAATGAATTCACAATAAATAAAGTAACAAGACAACAAGCAACTGAACAACCTACTGTCCTTTAATATGAAAATTCCCTTTTTTGTAAATTCACAAACAGACAACTTTGGAAAAAAACTGAGGAATGAATAAAAAGATGCAAATCTGTTTTTCTGTGGACAGTTAAGCTTTGTATTGCTCCATTAAATGTGACAGAGTCTTTAATGCAACTCAACATTTGGAGCTTCAATGGCAATTTATTTCACCTTTTAAAGTTTGAGGGTTTTTGATTTTGATTTAAGGTTTAATGTGCTGTAGAAATTGGATATTCTGTTTTGCAATAACCTCTGAGGCAGACCTTGGACTAAATATATCAGAGTCAGATTCTGTTTTTCCGTTTCTGGAAAGGTCTCTAAATAAAAGTTAAAAAGTTATTTCCTTCTCAATTCAAATGTTTCTGCTCAGCTGAAATTAAACAGACTGATCTCTGCTCCCACAGTCGATACTAAGACCCAGACTTTTACCTTCCAGAGGAGTCCCTCAAACTTCTTGACGTGTCGGGTCAAACCCTGTGAAGTGAAAACACGACAAACATGACAAAGTGATTCAGAGATGAAATCAAAGTAACTTCAGGAAGTCCAACATCAGCAGAGCACTCACTCGATGAACGTTGCTTTCAAGGATCTGCTTCATTGCTGAATCACTGGCCAGGTCAAACACTGTCTGCTCTTTAAGTGGACAAGACACAAGTGGAGCTTTTAGCACAACAGAACAAATGGAACTTAGAGTGGTAAGAAATGCCCCCTCTCTGTTCGGCTCATCATCTGTAAGAGGACAGTTTTCAGCTCTGTCAGGGTGAAAACATGAAGTGCAGCTTTGTGCAGCAAAGAGTCTAAATGCCAACAGCTCATTTAATATATCACAATCAAAATCTGGTTTTGAATTGAACTTTAAGATAAGCAGATAATCAGGGCAAAAGATTCTTGCCCTTTATCGTCCTCAGAAATAATTGGCAGTTAGCGCTATATAAACATTACAGCTGCTTCATCAGTCAATTGCTTGTTTACTTGAGTGATGTAGACAGTGTGTTGAATGTCTTTCAGTCCACAATAAAGGGAACATTTTTATTGCACCAGTAGTGGTTATTGAGGAATGTACAGTTGTATGATCAGTAAAAGGATGAGACTAGGTTTACTCTACATTGGTCCGGAGTAAGAGACATGTGGTACAATCTTACATTAACATGACTCAACATGTGTCCTCCTTATATACTTTTGATGTACTAAAAGTGCTTTCCCACCACAAGATTTGCCCCAGGAACTTATCTCTCAATCATCCCTGTATATTTTGTCTGAATTGTTGGCTGTTGTCTTTTAATCTAGCAATAAAAACAGTCTGACAGGTTTAAACGTTTCCTTTCCATCATATTTCTGCCAATTATACATTAATGAAAAACAAAAGGAAAAAGGCTGGATAGTGTTTCTACTTACTGTGGTAAAATTGGTTCTGACCTCATGGTGCAGTTTTTTTCATCATCACCACACCTCTATTTAGCTTAAAACATAGTAATAGAGGGATAAACACAATGGCTCTTAAAAGATTCACTAAAAACTTTATCTGCTCCTTTGCCTCTGTGCTTCCATACTACTTCCATATAAATGTTTTTCATTCTGTTTTTTGCCTCTTTTTTTCTTCCTTAGTCAGATTTTCTTTGATCTAAACCAACAATGGCTCCATCTCTGTGTCATTAATTTCTCACTCCTCCTCCCTGGCTGTGGCTCTAAACCCCCAAATGTGGCTCATTCATGTGGCTCATCTTTTAATATATTTTTGGTGACAATAGATCCTTTCTGCTCAAGGGACATCCAAAACATCAGACTTTGAATTCACAGTGGAACATTTTTAATAGGATGCATTCATCGTTGGTGTTTTCTGACTGACAGCTCTGTCTCACCGTTCTTGTTTTTGATGTTTGGGCTGGCGCCGCTCTTCAGCAGCTTCAGGGCGCACTGTTTCTGCCCTCGATACGCCGCAGAGTGCAGCGGAGTGTTACCCAGCAGATCCGTGCAGCCAATGTCTGGAGGGTTTTTCCTGCTAAGCTGTCACAAAAGATAAAAAAAAAGAAACACAGGTGAGCTTTTTGGTCCTGAATGTCCTACAGCTTTTCATACTCCTGCTTAAAACTGGAGATTTTATTCTCATCTCCAGAACTGAAACTGCTTATGCCACAGGAGTTTATGAAAGGCAGCTAAATTAAAGTGACAAAGGATTCTTTCAGCTCTTGAGAACCTTTTTAGAGCTCCTTTCAGTGAGTCTTTAAGGATTTGTGTCATTGACAAAGAGGTTTCAAGGCGAGGCGTTGTCATTTGTGTTTCTGTCTCGACTTGTGTGGAAAGATATCTAGTTGTAACTGACAGTTCATGGACAAAGAGTCTTTTCAGAGACTCTGACATCAACATGCTAACAGCGATAATGCCAATGACCACCACCTTTGTGTTAGTTGTTCAGAGCAGATCCATTTTACTTAATGTATTCTGGTGAATTACTTTTTGTTCAGTTGTGTTTTTCTGCATTACTTTCTGATCTTTATCAACTGTTTTGTGTCCTTTGAGTAGTTTGTTTTAGATGTAGTCTCTTGGAGCCCTATTTCACATCAAGAAAAGGTAAATCCATCATATTTATGAGACATAGATAGAAAAATATTTATTGAATAGAAAATAGAGTTTTCAGTCAGTGACACTAACCAGCTGAGTCAGAGTTGAGAGGTCTCCTTCTCGCGCAGCCTCCAAAAGTTGCTCTTCAAGTTTTCTCTCCTCCGTTCTTTCAGCCGCTTTGCAAAAAAGATCAAAGATAACAGGTTTTAAGAATCTCAAAATGTATCAGTTAACCTCTAATGAATGAGTATCAAATAAATAAACATGGAGCATGATGATGATGGTGTGTCTCACCTTCCAGCATGCTTCTGATTTCTGCGTTTTGAGTGACGTCTTTAGGAATCTGAGCGGTCCCGTTGATGACAGTCGCACATGCATCATAGTGAAGCAGCAGCATGACGACCTCCTGACCAATGTGTGAATGATTCATTCATTGATTGATGATAAAAGGCCAAACTATCACATCAGAAAATAGATGGGGAGAGGAGAGGATAATGTCCAAACTGATAAAGCATTTACATACTTTTCTTCCTGTGAATGCAGCCTTGTGCAGCGGTGTGTCTCCAATGTTGTTTGGCAAATTAACATCTGCACCAGCCTGCAGGGTAAAACCACACACACACACACACACACACACACACACACACACACACAAACACAAACACACACACCTTAGCGTGATAGGTAATCAAAATCCAAAGTAAAAGTGTTTTCAAAAAGAAATCCAACCTTGAGTAACTCCTCAACCACATCTTTGTGTCCAAAGTAACAGGCGAGATGAAGAGGCGTCCAGCCCAGGTTTGACTTCTTTTTACCTGAGTGAAAGCACCTTTAATACACCACACTGTAACTGGTACTAACTCAGCAGCTGACTCAAGTACCTTTGCAGTTTATGTTGATCTGCGTCTCTTCTCGTATTGTGGACATGAGCAGCCTTTGGATCCCTGGCAGATCTCCGTTGCGGGCGAACCGCAGGAACTGCTCCTCGGGGTCCAGCTCCTCCATCAAACCCTGCAGAGGGGAGGAAGGAAACAAAAAGAGGACAGAGACAATGTTTTTTAAGGAAGGGATTTAATTCTGTTCCATATTTTAAATATGCATATAAAGTAACAATGCTAGACACTGCTCATAAAAACACGTTCGAAAATAGCATAAGATCCTCACAGGATCTGCTGAAATGATGAAGTTAGCTCCCGGGGTTAAAGTTTAAAGGGTGACCATTTAAACTGGAAACCTTCTGAACATGTCAGTGGATATTGAGCTTACACCAGCTGATGAAACATGGAACAATTCCTTGTTTAGTTTAATTTTGATGAAAATATCCAAAGCTACTCATCAAATAAGTTTTTTCATGATAATATAAAGATATTTGAGCTGGTTTTATCCTGCTACAAGTCTCCAGTCAAAAAGATTGCTCTTTAAAATAAAATATTGGTACAAGAAACTCAGAAACTTGGGTCATGGGAGATGATTATATTATATAAAAAAAGAAAACATCTGAGTAAACAGGCTCTAAAGGAGTTAAATCCTCCACTTTCATGTGTTCAGAGGGATTAAACAGTCTTGTAAATAGAGTAGCCTTGTTATGCTATGAACACCAAATACCAGCAGAACACTGTTATGCGAGCAATCATAAAACAAGCTGTTGGACATGCCAAAACATCCACCCGATAATGAGGCTGGAAAATTTCAGAGAATCACTAAAATTTTTACAAAAGACCCTGAGGTGGACATGTATCTATATACCCAATTTCAAGTTATGTATGTTGTTTCACTCTAGACCAAAGTGTCAGCATCCACCTCCAGAAAAGCTCAATCCTACATTTCCTATGATGCATCATGCAGAACCCTTCATTATTCTCTCCCTGCCCTTTTGCAAATCAACGCTCTTAGGTGGGTTTTTGCTACTCCACAACAACAATACAACTGCATCAGGGGTAATACATTTCATTTTCACAGGTTCAACCATGTATTAACTAATGAGCTGAGTGCATGTCTAAGTGGCTCAGACCTCCAGTGATCAGCCTGGAGAAGTTGTTTAATTGCTCAATCAGTCATCATCCGTCAGTCTACGGGGCATGTGAGTAAAAAAAGTCACGAGGGGAGAAAAGTGACGTTGCATGAGGAGAAAGAAAAAGAAGTAGAGAACTGTGTGATTAGAAAAGGTGTCAGTCATCAGACAGGCCTGACAGGAAAGAAACTGCTCCTCTATTCAACTGTTCACATGATTTAAGATATGTGTGTGTGTGTGTGTGTGTGTGTGTGTGTGTGTGTGTGTGTGTGTGTGTGTGTGTGTGTGCGCATGAAATCAAACTGTGGTATGCAGAAACAATGACAGAGTTTACTGTATGACAGGTCACATGACTATGAAGACCACAGTGGAGACTGTATCAGATGAGAGCAGAGGTTTGAGAAGAGACTGAGCAGATTTAACTGAAGCTGAACACAGAGAAACACTAAAGGGGACTCAACTTATCCACCTGTGGCAGCTCAAAACAATTTAAGGCCTTAACTAATTCGAAAAGACAATAATGAATGAAACTAATAACAACAGAGTTATGATTGTGCTTTATGAAAACAGATGTGATGCAGGTGTATAAGAAAATACCATAAACTAAATTTGTTTGATGCCCAACTGAAGAATTTTCACTTTTCCAAAGGTCTGAGTGGAAGAGATATTTAACAGAACATTAAAGAATAAATCATTGGCAATAATGCTTATAACAAGGTCATTAATCACAGAAAGCTGAGATTTAATGACTCAATATTCGCAGCTTTAACTGTGACAACTCAATTGTGAAAATTTGAACAGAACAAATTCACTTGTAAAAATTCAACCACATGAAACAGAGAAAACCACACTTTTCACAGTGAAACTTCAACAACAGAAAGCTGATTTTACCACACTTTTAACAGTGAAACTTCAACAACAGAAAAACAATTTTGCCACACTTTTAACAGTGAAACTTCAACAACAGAAAACCGATTATACCACACTTTTAACAGTGGATCTTCTGCAGAACTCAATCACAGAAAATAACATTAGCAACAACATTTAGACATGAGTTTTCACTGAAAGACTTCAGTTGTAAAACTGAAAAATAACATACATTTTACTGCAAAGCTGTAACCTTGAATCAACGGAGTGACCAAATTCATTTCACTCTTTACTATATGAAATACTTGAAAAACGTAAGTGCCTTTACTATTATATCATCAACAGGACAGTTAGTCTGAAAGCTTTCCATGGCTGATATTTCATTGAAAAACTTTCTCTATAAAGTGTCCAGAGTACTACAGTGACTTCTGAAAGTACTTTATCTGTGGCACTTGGTGTTGATAAAACAGAACCAAGCAGTCCTATCAACACTTGGGTTCATGAAAATAAAAGAGCCTTCACTCCGATATTTAACATGATAAAGGCAAGAATACCATGATATGTTCTAGAGTTGTTTTGAATACAAGAAGCAGGTTTGCTTTGTTATTCCCTCTCGCGCACATGTCGCTCAGATGATGCTGCAGTTTAACATTAATCTGTGTGCTGTCATACTTTGTTTCATTCTTGAATTATGTACTGAGTTGATGGAAACAGGGGGAGCTGAAAATACTGCAGTACTCTCATGTTGTGCAGGAAAGTGCTGGTTTTGTGAGCAGTTTTGAGTGCAGGGTGCTGATTAATGCCTGAGGCAGCAGCGACATGAATCAGGCCGATCTGTTTCTGCAGTGAGTCTTTGCAAACACTTACTGGTCTAAACGGTCCTGTGAGGTCCAATCCGGGTCCTGGGTCAGATCTGCTCACTGGGCCCCTTCGTGAGGCTGCATGTGATGGATTAAGCCCCTCTGAGCTGCTGCTTCCTGCTGCACAAACATCATCTGCCACACACTCCTACACGTACACACACTCACACACTCCAATCTTTACACTATACAGTCGATGGTATACACACACACAGACACATCATACACACTCTGCGTTCAAGTCACACTGTCCAATGTTCAAACCCAGCTGTGTCAGTCTCGCCCTTACACACCTCTGCTGTCTGTTTACACTCAGATCAGCTGATCGGCTCAAACCGGAACTCACATAGCGCTATCGTTGCCTCCTTTCAAAGTAAAAGCACTGACATAATCTAAAATGCCAGAAAACTAGCTCGAGTCACACAAATCAGCTAATATACGACTCTATTAATCATATCTTACAAGGCAAGTCAAAACTACATTTAGCTTGTCATATAAGCTTAATTTTTCCGTCATCGTGGTCCTTTGATTTTCACGGCAGTACCCGGAAGTTGAAACCAACCCTTCAGCTTTGCCCTGGAAACACTTCATTCACTTCAATACAAACATCATAAAACCAGCGTGTTATCATTATCAGGTTGCCAATGTTCTCTTTAGTTTTAAGAAATATATTTTTCCTCTCTTTTTAAGACGTGTGGATGAAATGAGGTAATGGCTGACACCATAACTCCGGAGAATGAAGAAGATCTGCAGGCTCAGGTCAGACTCCTGTGGAGGAGAAAACCTCTCTGATAAAGTTCAGATACAAGCTCAGAAGTTTGGTTTTGTGCTGTATACTGTAGTGTTAAAAAGTGGCCTGCAGAGAGCGTAGAAGTCAAACTCTGACTGTGCAGACAGCTCATGAATAATGCAGTTAAATATCCTTGAAAAAGCAGACAGAAACAGACTGCAAAGTTATTAACAGAGCACATGTGCACACACTGCAGACGTGTCTATGTGATGTTTGCAGCTCTGCAGGTTCAGCACACTGAGGCAGTATCAACAGCACCACACAGGACAAAAGATGGACACACAAACTCATTTACATTAGAGTTTGCTGCTGCCTAATTGTTCCCCTGATTTAATGCCTATTCAGTATTCATGCAATGCACTCAGTGGACTGTCTTTATTGTATCTGTCTTATGAAAAAGTTTAATGCAAATTAAACCACAACTAATGGCACAGTCTTCAACAAAGAGGGCACCAGACTTATTTGGGGGTATTTTTTTTTCTAAAATACCAAATTTTAAATTACTTTTGCAGAACTTTTATCAGAACAAAAAACTTGGATATTAAAGTGGGTGTCACTTTAGATTAGCTTACACATTTTAGCTTTAGTAAAGCATTAGTTTAGGAATAATTAATACTTAACTCATCGTCTGTAAAGCATTGTTCATACATAAAAACTCATTTGTATATTATGTATGAATACAGTTAAAAATGTTTTATTATTGATCAATGTGACCCTCTATAATACATTAACCTTTGTTCATACTTTATAGATTGTGGATTCACCAGTTACAAATGAGCTATGATGATCATTATTAACCAGTTATTAACCATTGATAAGTTGATTGTTCGAATGGTTTAATACAACCAGCGCTTAATGTAACTTCTGATTAATATCTCATATTTAATTTGAGTTTTGCCACTATAACACTTTAAGTTTAGTTTTTAGAGAGATTAAACATGCAGTGCAAAAAATAGCAAATCGCATTATTTTTTTCATTGTCAAATTACAGTTATTGAGTTGCAATACTCAAGTTTTTTTTTTTTTTTTAGTGTTGTATGTTATAATTTGTTAACTTCTGACTCCTCAGAGAATTCAGGTTTGCAGGCTCCAATTTTATATTAAAATGTTAATCCAGTTAGAAATTCTTCACTCCTGTTCAAATAGTTATGCAAAGAGGAATCACTGAGAAAGAAAGAATCATATTTAGAGCACTTTATGATGTTTGATGGTTTTCCTGTTTTGATTGCAGGCGGTCTAATACATTTGTATCGCACTGTATGTAGTCTTCAGCATTGATAGAGCATTTGCAGATGTTTAAGCTTCCCATGCCATGGACACATTTTGATCCTTATTACATCAAGGTCACTGGCTTTGAAGTGTTCGCTGTTGACCAGTTGGATGCTCCCTCTCCTCTTTGGAGCAGAAGACACTGTGTCCATGAGTCCCAAAAAGAATGCTAGGCTTTAATTAATCTGACCACAGGACAGTTTTGCCCCTCCTTTCAGTCTGTTTTAAACCAATTCAAGTCCAGAGAAGTTTGTTGTGTTTCTGGACCATGTTTGCATGGTCCAGTTTTAACCAGCAATTAGAGCTAAAACAATAACATTTTTCAGCTTTAGCTGTGGATAAGTTGTCTGTTTATTATTTTCCATTCAGTATAGGCTTTCATCAATTTGCAATTCATGAAATTTTGTTTTTATCTACATTTTTCACAATGTTCCTATAGACATGGATTTGTAAAAGCACCCATGAGGATTACTGAGGCAGGACTCTGTATGTTATTACTGCTGTTGTTGTTTGTGTGAAGCTTGACTTTGATGTTTGGTGCCTTGTTATCATATAAATACAGAACTGTTCAAACTGTAGGTTTGAATATTCAGTGTAACACCAATGGTTGATGTTTTTATTCATGCAGATTGAAGAGGTGGAGGCTCTGTCTGCTATCTATGGAGATGAGTGGTGTGTTATAGATGAAGCATCCAGAATATTCTGCATCAAAATATCCAACGGCTTGGATGAGTCCAAACTAACAGCATGTTTGCAGGTAATTAACAGCTTTTCATTAAGAATTTAGGATACAGCAATCAAGATAATCTATTCTTCCCTATAATAGAAAATTGATACTGAAAATATCACCTGGTTTCAATCCCTTGTTTCTGATGCTGCTTGCTTCAAATCTGTTTTCTGTTTCCTTATTGGTCAGATTATTCTTCCACCTGATTACCCAAGCTCTGCACCGCCCATCTATCAGATCAAGTGAGTCTAATTTATTATTGATCTGATTTATTGTGATCTGATGAAAGAACAGTGTCCCTCTCCTCATCCTGCTCAGTGACCTTTTGTTTTTGCAGCGCTGCATGGCTGCGAGGCCCAGGAAAGACAGAGTTGGCAAACAGCCTGGAGGACCTCTACGTGTGAGTTTCTCGTCATCCCTGACCTCAGAGGGAGG
The DNA here is from genome assembly GCA_008086565.1 of Thalassoma bifasciatum. Classification (NCBI taxonomy): domain Eukaryota; kingdom Metazoa; phylum Chordata; class Actinopteri; order Labriformes; family Labridae; genus Thalassoma; species Thalassoma bifasciatum. The sequence goes on from RPOG01001151.1 coordinate 114,935, forward strand.
TCTGTCTGGGATGTTTTTCCAAAACTAAAAGCTTTAAGTAATTGTTTCCATTGTGTTTTCTGTGAATACCCCTCTCACAGAAATATTTCATTTCAGGGAACATGCTGGGGAAAGCATCCTCTACCTGTGGGTGGAGAGAATCAGAGAGTTCTTGCTGGAGAAATCCCAGAGCTTGGAAGCAGGTGAGGTGTGAAAATTACATTCATGCTTCAGGGACACACTCACTCAAACAATTTGTTAAGACTTCTCTCAGCGCATATTCAGATTACGAAATGGGAAATGAGTTTTCAGAAATGGGTTTCAAACTTTAGATAGAAGGTTACAAAACAAGACTTCTGTTTCTGCCAAAGACTCTCAGCTTTAACAGCTGAGACCCTCACTCTCTCTTTTCTTCCTCTTCTTTCTCAGTATGTATTCTTTAACGAATGTATATCCTTTAAATATGGCATAAATAGGGTACTTTGACAGTGGTAAACCATGTTTTTTTAGGGCCCCAGTTTTCATAAAATCTTCTCTGTCCCAAGTTCAACTTCACAACATGTTGTGTAGAAAGTATCCGAGCGCAAACACCACTTGAAAGCTCTGCAGCTCTCTGCACCTGGCTCTTGTTTTGATCTTCACGAGACCTTTATTAAACTTGCTGAAATGATGAGGTCATTGCAAGAGGATCTCCTAATTGGTTAAGGTGGGCCTCAATTACCAAGGTCTGCTCACAGCTCCACCCCTGAAAGGCCTCTGGAAGGCTGGTCTATTGGGGGGAAGGAGTTTGTCAAGCAGGGAGCCGCAAAGAAACAGTACTTTCATCAGTGCACACTAAATTGCCATACAAGGAGCCATGTAATTGCATATATACACTGCATTTTAAGGTCATAGCTCTAACTGAAAAGGTATTTAAGCCTCTGTGTAATTAATTGAAACAGAAACTCACCACAAACAGATGAATTAACGCTCCTCTAGGGGATGCAATGAACTGAAAAACAGCTGTTTATTTTGCAAACTTATCAGGAGGAGTGAAAGTCTCTCCTCCGCTGATCTTAATACTTCTAAAGTTATTAATTTGGCTATAATGAAGCATCCAACATAAAAGAAAGTCTTACATGGAAGTAGCTTATCAATAACCCCTGTTCATCAGAGAAGCAGACCATCATTCCCAGCGGCTCATATCATCATCAGACTATAGCTGATGGGTTCAAAGATTACTTACAAGCTGGAGCTTATTATGAAGTCTCCTTTTCATCCGCAGGTCAACATTAAAACATTTTTTTAATAAACGCATAATTGCATCAGAGGTCCAGAAGAATCTGCCCCTCGACCAGCCTTCGTCCGACTGCGTCTTAGTTCTGCTGAGATGCTCCTGCATGAGTTAAAGTCGCTCTGATGTGCTCTGAAGCAGTGATAAGATGAACACAAAGGCTGAAGGGCCTTAAAAATCCATCAGAGTCTGACTCTGAGCGACTGACTGAATGAAGATCGATATCTGTGTAATGCTTTCTGTTACCCGCCGGGATCTTTTCAAGTGTAAAAAGAATCAAAGATACCCAAATGAAAGATTTTCTACAGGTGCCACCCTGCAGCAGTTTCCAGGGAAGGGAGGGGGGTCTCTGAGGGGTTCTGTTATCGAGTCAGGCGGTCTTTAACAAGCCTGAAAAATATGAACTCCCTCTTCTTAAATCACGTCTCTGTGAGGTCCATGTGTGAGACTGGTTCAGAGCATTCAAAGCTCAGAGGACCAACGCCTGTTTCCTATTCAGATGAGAGCGACACACGGGGGGGGTGCAGAAAGGGGAGTCAACAGAACAGTGAGGAGAAATAATGGAGCTGATGATAAATGAGAGAGGTGAGAAAGATGTTTGTTCACTTGAATCTGCTGACCTTCTTACTTTTAATGAGTTTCAGGTCTGTTGGTTGTCAATCTGTTATGTCTGCTTTATACTCCTGCATTGACGCCTTTGTGAGCCCTATTTCTATGTTGCTCTGCAATACTCCACTTAAACATGAGTAGGCAATGTGATTTCTGTGCCATCTTCATTGATTTTAGATCATCACTAAGGTTCCCAACATCTAATTTGGGAACTAAATGACTTTTAGATATCAAAATATCTAAAAACAAGAAGACTGTCTGAGCTGCTTTTTTTAACAGGACAATCCTCTGTACACATACTGAAGGATCCGATACGACTACTTCATCACACACCTAACACTTTAGGCAACTAAATCACAGACATAAGGTTTCAAAGAAGTTAGCGCGTTCAAATGTGACCTCAGACCATAAACAAACATGGAGGGCGATCAGCCAGCTGTCCTTAGGTGTTTTGTTGTTAGTCAAGAAAAAGAGGAAAATAATCTGGGTAAAGAGCACTGCAAACTGCTCTTCTTTTCTGCTTTCCTCTTGGCTCTGAGTAAAGTTTAGTTAACATTCTCTGGCTTGCTCCTGAGCTGTGACATCCGATTAATAACACTTTCCAATCTGCTCCTCTCATTGGTCAATTCTGATATTCTGTCAAAGGCAGTCCAATCAGGAATCATTAATATTAAACATGTTCATTATTTATAGTAAAATTGTCCCAGAGGAGGGACAAAGCTTTTGGTCTTCCTTCAGCCCTCGTGCCTAGTCAGAAGCTTTGGGTCGTGTTTGTAAGATTACAGTTGCTCAAACAGGCGGCTGAAAAGAGTTTCTTCTGAGCTTTGTAAAGAGCTGTTACTCCTTGGCATTGAAAAAAGTCTGCTGAGGATGTGAGAGCATGTGATCAGGATGCCTCCTGGAGGCCTCTTTGAATGATTTCTGGGCACGTCCAACTCGGATTAGACCTCCTGGGTTGACCCTTGGCTCTCTGGAGGGATTGCATTTCCCATCAGGCCTCAGAGTCCCCCAGGAGGAGCTGGCCAGAGGGATATTTGAGGCTACTAGCTTTGCCTGCTGTCATTGTAGCTCGACCCCTGAGTAGTGGGCAGATGGGAGGAGGGATTTTTGTTAAATCTTTGCTTTTTTGCAGACGACTTCAGGAACTACCAGTTTCACTGCTGTGACTGAGAAATACTCAATGACTTTGTTTTTTAAATTGCTCTATGGATAATGGATATGATACGCTTTTACAGACCTATTCACCTGCAGAAGGGAAACAAATTAAAATAAAAGACATTATGTATTAGACACTCAGAACTGACCTCTGCCTCTAGTAAATTTTTTTTTCAAATGACTGTGAGGAGAATCCGTATGAAGTGGATTGCAGCTTCCCCTTTAGCCAGAGGACCTGTGCAAACTGTTGTAATGACATGACACTTCGATTTGCTTCAGAGAAATAAATAAAGGTCGGGTCTTCTTTTAAGCACTACTTTTCTTAATTCAAGACAACTTTTTACAAAATGCAATTCAACTAGGTAATGTGTTTATCATCAGTTATATTGCGCTGTTTTTTGAAATGTGACAGCAAACAAACTTTGTAATTTAGAGTTTGTAGTTTTGTAGCCAGCCACATTTAGAGCTACCCACTGCCCTGTGCTCTGAGATGGATCTGCATGTGTTAGTAATTCCTGGTTTTGTCCTACCAGTGCTCATCTTCCAAGCAAAGCAAACATAACCTCACTCTTCATTTCATTGACAGACTTTCAACTTTGAACAGGTCACTGCAGTATAACTGCTGCGTGTAGATTGGAATAAACATTATCACAAACATTTTAGCTTGTGTTCTGGCCTTTCGCTCATGTTTTATCCTCAAGTCTGTGCTCTATCACTCTAACATTTGGTTTTCTTCTGCTCTTCTGTCCCTTCCGTCAGAGGTCATGGGCATTGTTTTAAGCAGAGAAAAGTGGATTTCTCTTTTCACTGCTCAACGTTGTCAGCTGGCCTGGTCTTTCCATGGACACTTTGACATGCTGTGAATCAATCGGTCCGACCTGATTGGGAAGCTTAGAAATGGCATTTAGAAATAATAACCTATTTTAGTGCTGAAAATCTCATTTTGAATTTAGGATTAAGATCAGGCATTAGCTGTATCAAGATATGAAACTTTTTCGAGATCACTTAGAAAGTCCTCACTGTCCCTTTAAGTTATATTTTCAGGCATTTTTTGAACAGCTGCAGAAAGACACAAAATGTGAGAAGTAGAGGAGGAAGTCTTGCTGCAAATAACCGTGGATTTGAGTTGAACCAGCAACCTCTTACTATTTGTTAGTGCTAAACAAAAGTGTTGTCCTTCAAATTCTTGGTGGTAAACTATAATCTTGATAACCAACCATGATAATTTCCTGTTGTCATCTAAGAGGCAAGAAAAGTCTAATGTAACCTTCAATTATTGGGTGAAAGACATGGGAAGAAAGAAGAAGCCACTCCACAGCTGAGCAGGCTGCAGTTGTTGTTGTTACTGTTCATGATGCTCCAGGTTGTATTTGAACTCAGGTCTCCCAGTCAAGGACTGCCCTCATGGGGGCAGGCAACCCGATTCTCCAGGCTACAGGGGCACCCCACCTGCTGATCTTTTCTACCTGATCTTTCACCTCCCAGCTGATGTTAGACTTTAACACTTACAAATTCATCTTCTGTTATTGAGGACACAAGACACAGCCTTCTTCTTCTTCGTTGGTATTTAATCTGCAGCTTCATTCAGACTAGTAATTGGTGTCATCCATTATGAATTGTGTATCAGATTATGAAACAGTGTTAAAGTCCATGTTAAGGTCACATAATGCTAATTTGGCAATAAGGAGCGCAGTGTGTGTCGGTTTAATGACGAGCTGCACGGCTAAGTGACGACCTTTATACACACACGTGCTTTATAAGGAGGCTGAGGAAGGACATTTCACCTCAGTTCACACCATTTCAAGTAAAAAGCTGTATACAAACAGTCACAGATGACAGATATCATCGGGTTGTGGGATGTGGTTTGTTGGTATGAAGATAAAGTTGTATGTTGGCTGAGTCTAGCCTGAGTCTAACCAGGCATAAACACACGACTGGAGCAATGAGTAACCAGCCCAGACATTTAGACGTGAACATGAAGGCAGGGGTGAAAACTGCTGTTGTGGTTGTCGTGTGCCGTCTGTATCTAGATAAAATGCTCTGCTGCCTGTTGTTGCCTGGTAACAAATGAAAGGGATTTAACCCTAATGAGGCTTTTCTGTGTTAATGCATTTCAATTAAAATGAAATTACAGCTTTCCAAACTGAAAGTCAACTGTTTTCACTTTTCCAGTGAATCAGTCAGTAAACGTCAACGTGACAGCTGAAGAAGAAGTGGATGATGAAGATGAAGACGATGTCCCTGACTTTAGGACCCTCAGAATGAACACAGAAAATGCCCATCTCTTCATGAAGGATGCAGATGGTACCGCTCCTTCAAGTTTAAAGAAAAATATTTGCATTTTCCCCCTTAAACTCCTGGCTTTCTCATAATAAACTTCAACATTTCCTCCTGCAGATGAAGAACTCCCTCCTATTAAACACGGAAACACCATCACAGACCGGCGCAGCACCTTCCAGCCTCATTTATCACCTATTGTGACCCCTAGACAGGTACAGATCCAATGTGAGGATGAAATTAAAAAAGTAGGATGTGTTTTCTCTCATTTCTCATGGAGACTAACAGCAAATGACAGCTCATAAAAGTTTCAGTGGAAATAACCTCATGAGGAGCCCCTCCTGTCGTAGGAGGAGAATATCATTATGGAAATCCAAGCAGCAGCTTCATAAATTGAACATCATCCGGCTTGTTCCTACAGAAACTCTGGCTCTGTGATTGACTCTCAGGTAACTCACGGATGCTTCTTAAAAGCTTCCACCTGCTGGGAAGAGCTGTTTACTCCCAAATATTTACAGACACAGCTGTCGTCTTTAGAGAGCAGAGAATCTGAGGAGACATGAGCAGCATTTCATCCTCCGTTCTGCTCTGAGAGTCTATTAGTGCTCAGCTTCGGCTCTGAAGCGCTTTCCCAATCTGACTCTGTTTTTGATTCACTGGCAGCACAGAAACTTTATTCAGCTCCAGTGTGTTTGATATCAAATAAACAAATGAAATGGTGTATAGATAGCTACAACAGCAACACAGATCCCTATCTTTAAATGTGGAAAGTTTGAGAGTAGTGCCACTATAAAGAAGAAATATAAAGTTTGGGATTTAATTGAAGGTTAAGTGTTTCAAATTGAAGTGATATTTAAAAAAAACCCTCATTTACTGCTCATTGCCAGAGGAGACACCAAGGAAAATTAAATGGATATCTTAATCCCAAAGGACATGCAACGAGGTAAACACTCCACAAACTGCTGTAGAGCGAACGGCGTCCGTGCACCACTGTTGTTTGCATACATTTAAATGATCCATTACACATTCATTATGAGCTAAACGTGCCCTTTTCTATTCAGATTACCTCATTAAAAATAACAACTAATTTGCAGACACTGATGCTAACAGCCAAGCACAGTCAGAGTGGAATATTTACTGTTTGCCTAGAGCTGGTGGTAACTGCATCACAGTTTTCGTAAGAGTATTTATGCTGAAATCTTTTAGTGATCAAAACAACAATTCATCTCTTGAGGTGCTAAGAATAACACATCTGTACTGAAAGCCTGTAAACATTGCTCTGACAAAAGTGTTTAATAATGATCAGGAGTTAAATTGATCTGGAGCTCACAAAACAGCACATAGCAGCTGTGACATTGTACACGTGTGAGTGTTTAATTCATTTATATTAATCGTTTTGCAAATTCTATCCAAGTAGAGAGCAGGCAGTCTTGTAAAAAGTATTGAAAAGCAATACTCGAAAATAAAAGTACAAGTATCCTACCAAAAATGACTTTGGTAGAAGTTAAAGTCACCTTTTGGAATGTTACTGCAGTGAAAGTCTCGAAGTACCTGATATTTACTGTATGTAAGTATCAAAAGTAATTTTCCTGGTAAAGAATGTACTTAAGTATTACAAGTAAAAGTAAAGTTATATTTTAAAAAGTGAGCGCTTTGAACTTTGGATCAGTGGTGACTGGCTCTGTCACTTAACCTCCCTTTGAGTTACATGGACAAACTGCATGTGTCTTTCATCTGGCATGAAGTTGTTAACTGAAACTTTAATGCGTATGTTTATCTTCAGAAGAATTTGGTTTTCAAAGTTATGAGAGTTCAGTTATATTCTAAAAAGTGACTCCACCAAAGTCATTTTATGCTAAGACACTTGAACTTTTACTAAAATATTGCTTTCATTCATCCTTTGTGTAAGACTAGTTAGCAGTAGAGCCAATGATTGCATCAATGATGAGACAATCCAGGACAAGCAAAACTGTTTCGTCTCACTTGGCGGTTGACAAAACGAACAGGCCTTACATCACCAACTTAAATTTACTCTGATTTAATTTTGTAGTAACAAGTAGCAAAGATATGGAGTAAGAATAAAAGTTGTCAGGAATATAAATTAAGAAGTAAAATACAGATATGTGAAAATCCTGAAACTTGTGCCACATCTGTTATGAATCCACACTTAAATAAAACGGTAGGGAGTTACTCTCTCCATTCAGCTTACTTTATATGTGAAGAGAGAGAGGGAATGGATGTGTTGATTCAGGTTTCTTTTGCTCTTCTGTCCTCTAGGTCAAAATGGTTCTGGAGAAGCTGTATGAAAACAAAAAGATCGCGAGTGCCACTCATAACATCTATGCATACAGGTCAGTAGTGTCAGAAATCTCCCTGTGATGGAGCATCTGTCAGGAGTTAATTATGCAAATGAAGAGGTCGGAGTTTTAGTGTGTCTCATTAGTGCAGAAGAAATGAAGAGTGTGTTGTCTGGAAAGGGCAGATTTCTCCATTAAAGGTCAAAAACCGCAGCAGAGATGGAGGAGACTTGAATATAATGTTGTCTACAATGTGAGAAGTGCGTGCTCGTGTGCGGACATCGTTTCTCTCCCTGTGTGTGTGTGTGTGTGTGTGTGTGTTTACTCTTTGCAGCGTTGGGTCTATTGAGGTGGATGTAGAGCTGCTTGTGCTGCCTGGGCAATCATTACCGCTGACATTTAAACCACTTTAAAAACTTTCAGCATGAGGAGGCCGCAGCATCACTCTCTCTCCTAAATGTCTTCATCCTTTTCCAATCTCATGCTGAGCTGTTCTAATGTTTGATATTTTTTTTCTCTGTAGGATTTACTGTGAAGACAAGAACAGCTTTCTGCAGGACTGTGAGGACGACGGCGAGACTGCAGCAGGAGGGAGACTCCTTCATTTACTGCAGGTCAACATTAATGTTCTTGATTTATTTTCTTTCTATACCATCAATACTTCTATGATCAACACTGTACAATATTTTTGATAATATTAAAAACTAAAAAAAAATAATTTTGGTACACGGTTAAGAGGTCAAAGACAAAAAACAAAAGACCCAGCTACCAAATACAGTTGTGCCCAAAAGTTTACACCCCCTCCAGCAGAATTTTCTGATGTTTTGGCCTTTTCTCAGAAAATATGAATGGTAGCACAAAAACCTTTCTGTCACTCATGCTTAGTGGTTGGGTGAAGACATTTATTAACAAACAACTGTTTTTTTTTTTTTTTTTTAATCATGATGACAACAGAAAATTAAAAACGACTCTGTTCATTTTTTATACACACACTGATTACAAACAAATAGATCACAGGTGAGGATGGTTACCTTTAGTAAACATTCAAACACATTTGTGTTCACTTTTGTGCATTCATCAGGCCAAAACCCCCAGAGATGTGTAAACTTCTTAACAGGGTCATTTTTGAAGTTTCTGTTGTCATTATGTTTTAAAAAGAGTAAACACAGTTGTTTGATAATAAATGTCCTCACCCAACCTCTAAACATGAGTGATAGAAAGGATTTTGTTTTATCATTCATATTTTTTGAGAAAAAGACAAAACATCAGAATTTCTCCTGGGGGGTGTAAACTTTCAGGCACAACTGAAAAGATTTAAACAAATGGACACATTAACAGAGGATTGTCTTTTTAAAGTTATAATTTAAATTTGTATTTCAAGTTATAAAAGTGATTCTCACATATTTATGGGTTCCACTGTAGAAAAAAAATCTTTTCCTTGTCTGACTTAGTATTTTTTTTGTAACTTTAGGCTCAGCATGTTCATACGTTTTATCAAAATGACTGAATAACTGTGTAAACACTTAGGTGAGTTTGTGCTGAAAAAAATGAAACTAACAGTGAAGTAATGCTTGAATGCTTTTGGGGAGTAACAGAAAAAAATACCATAAATATTGAGTATTGCAATTCTGGCTCGATTAATGGAATCAAGGCCAAAATATCAAGATATTGATCAGAAAAATATATTGCCCTGTCTTGGGCAAGCAAAACTTTGAGATTTACTCGTCATTAATTTTATTGTATGATCATGTTTTTTTTCTGCTTCTGATTGGTAATTAGCTAAAACAATTCAACCCCTATACATTTCTTCTTTATCATCCAGACCATCACAGACCCACACACATCTTTTAGCGTATTCTATAAGAAACTGGTGCCCAAAGATAAGTGCTCATTGACTGTAACTTTTTGAGCCAACACATTCGAGGTGTTAAGTAAACAACTCCTTTCTCTGGTGTTTGGTCAAATTGGGCCCATGACACATTGGGGAGTTTCTACACTGACGGTCTATCAGGGGGAAGATAAAGGCGTGGATGAATCATAATTATTTAACAGCTCCAGAACAACAGCTATTCGTGTTGGCACTTCACACCAAGAACAGTCATTCCATAAAAAACAATTATTCCTTGTTTGGCCAGAACATCCCGCTTTCATAATTGATCACCAACTTTTGTGTAAAACACTTTTTTTTAACATAAACCATTGTATGATTGTGTTTAAGGGGGGGGGGGCACAAAAAATAGGGCTTATCACCATGATGAAAAGCTAATGGATGTTAACATTAACAGCATTTTTGAGTAAAGGAACTGTATGGCATAATGTAAACTGTAATGTTAAAGCTCAATTATGCCAGAGTTTCTGTTGGCTTTCACTACCCATTGTTGTGAGTTGAGATGAAACGAGATGTAACAAAGGGAAATGGAAAGGCAAACTGTGGAGAGAAATCTGTTGAGGTTAGAGTCATGTCATACTTCCCCTTGAGAGAAGAAAGAAAAATAGAGAAATGGACAGTTTTCTTTGGACTTATTTTTGCTCTTTGACATATTTTTTCTCATTCAGGTGACTTATGACTCATTTTACCTGCTGTCTAATACCTTTTTCACCCTCTTTCACTGGCTCTTTCCACAAACCACCAGTTGTCCTTATAATATGATGGTTACTCATGTTAAAATTTCTCCAAACTCCACCTTTTTTCACAACCCTTTGCTTTTTATCCACTCTGTTTGGCCTCTGTTGCCAAATTTAAGCTTTATCTTTTCTTATACTTCCCCATGAGTCCGCCAGCTCTTTAGAATAAACCCTCCTCTGACTTTCAAACCCTGAGATGATGCTAGTCCTCAGGTTAGTGCTGTGGAACAACAAGTCAGACGTCAACACTGTGAAAAGATTACTGAATGAGTCAGTTCTACTCACATTCAGATATTGCATTGAGTTGATGTCCATTAGTGAAATTTCTTGTCCACATCCTGTTTGTTTTTGGCTTCTGCATATCAAATTAGTTAACACAAAACTGCTTTGTTCAGTTTCAGAAGTTGCAAAGAAACATTATCCTCAACTGTGGAATAAAGAGTTTCTTTGCCACGAGCGAGAAGATTTCCTCAAACTTGAACTGTTTACTTTCTGTGGGGATCAGCACCACAGCTGTTATATTTACTGAGAGTACATGTAAAACAGTGATGTAAATCTTTTTGTCTAATAAAATGGAAAAGATAAGCTGCTGCAGCATCTGTTCAGAGATAAATGTTACCATCGTTTCTTAAGCTGACAGCAGGCGATGTTTTTATAATGACTTTAAATCAATATTTCATTACACACACATTCCTGACATTTAGAATATTGGATCCAAGCACTCTCTTCATGAATACTATGATCTATTAAGTTGGCCATTATCTTACGCTTTAATTTCTATTGATTTATTTCCTTTTGATTAAGGAAACAAACATGGACAAACGAACAAGATGACTTCAATCCATGGGCTCTATGGTAAATAGATGCAGTCTCCATAACGTCACCAGACTGTTTATGAAACAATGTTTTGAAGTAAATTGTCAACCAGGGTCATATTGAAAACAAAGTGAGCCTCTACAGAAACAGCTATAGGGTGCCCAGCTGTCAATCAGTTGAGCTGTGTCTCTGAATGGACAAATTTCTATCCTTGATATCTCTTGGATTTCATATTTTATCTGAACCTCTGAGTTAGACAGTGTGTGGCACTCGAGAAAATCAGCTTTTCAGACAGGAGACATTTTTGTGTGCCATGCTGTAAATGTGTTTATTCCTCAGCTTGTTTTTTTAGGCTTGTTGTGTAAGTAGTTTCTGGTACCTCTGGAGCTATCCCCATGCGGAAACTTAATGAACTGCAGATTTTAACACTTCTGCATTGCTTCATATTTTTAGACTGGATGTCAGTGTTTGTTTCAAACACAACAAAGCAAATTTATTTGATGATTTAAAGCAGGTTTCTACAAAAACAGACAGACAATGTTAGACAAGTACTTGTTGACGAGTTAATGTATTCAGTAGAACTACACATAACCAAAAATAACGCTATTTGGAGAAATGATTTTCCTATCTCTTAAAAAGATTTAAATTAAGCTAAAATCATTAATATAATCAAATTTTATGTTGACGCCAGAAAAGGTTTTGCTTGCTGAACTTTTATTGGGATGTTGACTATTTGCCGTCATGTCTCCTTTGATTTGGCTTACTTTAGTGAAAGCAGAAGTAACAGTGTGGATGTGAGGCTGAACTGGATTTTTGTGAATAATTATGTTTAAGATGAATTTTGGAGCCACAAGAGTTACGTAAAGCACAATGTATTTGTCATCTTAAAGAGTCATGTCATTCATCTTTTTATATGGACTGTGCCCTTAACTAAACTCATTATGTTTCATGAGACCACAAGTTAGGCCCTTACTCCCTCCTAAGGAGTTTTCAGAAACAGGGATTGTACTGATTCAATAAAGTCTCAACAGAGATCAATAAATCATATTAAATCTTAATGTCATCTTTAGTTCAACAGGGTTGATTTTTTGGAATTCATGATCAGGATCATATTCGATGTGGGCAGAGTCAGATGTGCTTCTTTAGGAAATAGGTCTTAACTGCTGAACTTTGAAAGATGTCCTCCCCAGAATATTCTGCTAGTGTTACCATAATGAGCAAATTTCCTCTCTGCTCCTCTTCACGGAAAATGTCCATGATAGTAATTTCACTCAATTATTAATCTTTCATCTCACATATCAGAGAGGCACTTGTTTCTGGCCGTCAGATGGCTCTATGATTCACACCCACACCCACGTTGCATCGAGACGTGCAATTGTCCACACACTTTGTGTTTCCCAGAAAGGCCGAGAACAAAAAGTTTCCTCCGTGGTTCTGTCACTGAATGGTTATCAGAATTTTCCCAGAAAGGACTCATGAGTCACGTCGGAGCTTGTTCATGTCAGTACTACCCTATAAGAGAGAGAAAAATGTGTAAAGATATAACTTTGGATTCATTTTTTTGTTTCTGAACTCTATTTACACATTCACACAGGACAAGATCAGAACAGAGACACTATGCACTGCTCTGTCCCAAGGGGGGGCTAAACTTTCAGCCCCTCACAACTGCTTTCATACTTCAAAGAAACTCAACTAAATGATTCTTTCCGGGCATGAAATTGAAGGAAGATATGTGAGGACCAGCTAGCAAACACATCAGGATAAGATCTTTTCCTGGAGGTGATGAAGACCAAACAGAGCTGAAGGAGGGAAAATATTGATCTCACCTGAACCTGTTGGTTGTGGGAAAGTGGTCCAAAGAGCCCAGAAAGGAACAGTTTTGCAAATCAGCTTCATTAAAGTTACTCCTGACCTGTCTAAAAATGCTCTGGGTCCATCTAAAAAAACAGAGATCAAATCAAGACTAAAAAGGTTTGGCTGTCGTGTACAACGCTAATGGTTTTAATTCTGTATTTAATGGTGAATCATTTAAACTTAACTGAAGTTCTGAAGCTGAAAAAATATATTATCTCACAAAAGATGATGCCCCCTCCACTCTTTGGAGGAGAGGGAGCACTGTGCTTGTTCTGAGCTCACAGATCAAAGCTAGAAACCCTGATGGTATGGGAAACATAAGTGTCCATGGCACTGGCAGCCAACACTTATATGCAGGCTGCATTAGAGCTGAACTATGTATTCAGGTTTAGAAGCAACACCATCATGACTTTTCAGGGAAAACCTTAAATATCTAGCAAGACAATGGCAACAGCAAACCATATTCTGCAAGTATTACAACAGCATGGCTCTGTAGGAAAAGAGTCCAGATGTTAAACTGACCTGCATGTAGTTCTGTCGTGACTCCCACAGAAAACATGTGGAGCGTCATGAATTAAAGAATATGATAAAGGAGGTACTGAGCAACGGAAATCCTCTATCAGGCAAGAATGAATATTTCCCTTTAAAAACTCTAGAAACTGATACTAAATATGTCCCTGTAACAGTCGCTTGAAAGTGCTGCTGGCATCACATTCAAATTGAGAAAATATTATTTATAAAACAATGAATTAACCCAGTTTGGTATGCTGCCTTTGCACCACTTTAGTTAAATATAGGCTTTGTTATTCTCAAACAACTGAAAAGGTTTAATTGAACCATTTACAGTCATATTTGTCTTTTCTCACTGAATGCTTGCTGTCAGACACCTGAGAGCTCCTCTTCTCAGACAGCTGGGTCACATCTGCTGTGAGGGAGGTGTCAGTCGAAACGCTCAGTCTGGCTTGAAGATGGACATCACTAAGTCTGGACCTGTTCTTTGATTTACCCCTTTTGTTGTTCTCTGAATACATTTTGCTGTGCTTACAGTTCTTCCTAGCTGTGCAGCTCATTGCATGTTTAGATGAATAATGCTGCATGAGGTTAAGTTCCTTTAAAACAGTGACTTTGTCCTTGCATATGAGACAGGTGTAATTCATCAACCTTTTATAAGCCTTTGAAAAGATATCTTGCTTCAACAAAGTCTTTTTTTCCACTTGGTTTCTCACAATGATTATGCTGTGTTCAGGGTCAGCTCAGAGCTTTGACATGTCTTCCTCAGTCCCAACAGCAGACAGTGACATGCTGCTGAGTGGATTTCAATATACATTTACATCAAGTGGCATGTAAAGGGTTTTAGCTGAAGTCACTGGAGAGTTTACTCAATATTATTGTTTGCTGTGGTCAAATGTTCACCCTTTAAGGAGGATACAACCTGTTTACAGCCTGACACATGAACAGTTTTAGATTTCTCTCTGGGATGCAATGTTAAAGCATTCTCTGTGATTGATGTTGGTGAATCTTAATGATCAATTATCGAATACTTGTTCAAGAAAAGTAGATTTTTCCTGACATAAACAATAACTAATGAGTTTTTTCCCCAAAATCCTACTTTTAAATTGACATCACCTTAAATATTGCACTGCTACAAGCCACATGTAGAGGACAACAAAATGTTAAAATGCTGCTAAATATCAACATGTGGAGCAGGCTCACAAACCTAAACAGTAATCTGTACAGATACATGGTTAAATACAGTGTGGCTCTAACTAGTAAATGTGGATTTGCTGCAGTCTGCTTGCATTGTGTCCACTGATGGAGTGTTATCTTGTAGAAAATTCCCCGTTGTGGCAGCTGTCCAGTGTTGCCTTAATTCCTCCAAAAGGAGCAGCCCCTGACTGAGCATCTTAGCTGTGCCTACTTCTGCTGGGTTGGTTTGCAAACTTGAAACACAGATAGTAAAATATAGAGGATCATATGATGTTCGTCTCTTCCCAGTACAGAGAAAAACATGCCATGTATGAGTATGTTCTTACTTGAGATGATTTAATTCAGCAGTGTCTACATGTCGAGGTGTCATCAGGTGCAGCTGATTTTGCTAATAGGTGGGTGCTTTGTTCATCTGGTGGTGAAGCCTGAAGTCCACCTTTTTTTTTTTTTAAAGATATTTTTTTGGGCTTTTCTGTCTTTAATTGGATAGGTGAGGAGGACAGTGGATAGAGTTGGAAAGGGGGTAGAGAGTGGGGAATGGCATGCGGGAAACAGGCCACAGGCGAGAATCGAACCCAGGCCACCCGCTCAAGGGCAAGCCTCATGGTGCGCTGCCATATCCACTAGGCCATCTGCGCCCCAAAGTCCACCTTTTTAAAGGTCACTAGACCCTCCCATCCCCTAATTTTCAACCCCACCCTCTTCTCCAAATATTGTTGTTCATGGCTCATCCTCTTAATGAGTTATTTTCCAGTCATGAACTCAGAGTCTGACCTGTCCTGTAAGGTGACCTCCTGCCGCAGACAGATCTACTGTAACTGGAGTGATAACATCAGGCCAGCTGTCCTCGAGCTGATGCTTCAGAGCTACTCGCTGATTAATCTGCTCCTCGTCGCTCTCTCAGCATACGGAGCGATTTTCATGAAGAGCACTCTCCTCCTCTAATCTCATTCCTCTCTATGAGTCCTTCTTCCTGTTTCCTCTTTTAGATTTATCTGCTTTCAGCGTGTGAATGTTCCAGTGTGAGGCGATGAATGAAGAACTGCTCTGATTAACAGTGTTGGTGGCCAGATGTGCGAGTCTCCACCAATAACAGATTACACTTTTTATGAGAGGGACAAACTCCTCTTTGTGTCAAAGAGATGGTCTGGTGTTTGGGGCAATTTGCTAAAACCAAAGGGAGAGTTTGATGAGATTAAATTAATGTCACATTATTACTATGTACCATTCATTTTGATTTAGCTTCTGGGACTTGGTGTAGGAATGCAGGCCAAAGAAGCAAAGGAAAACAGAAAGGCGTATACTCATTAATGTATGTTGGCAGAAGAAAGATAGGATATTGAAGAGTCCTTGAATTTTCTGGCATATGTATCATCTATCTGGGATATTTTGTCTGTAGATAATTTGCATCAGGACTAAAGAAATTCTACAGTTTTTGAACAAATGAAGTCCAGAAAGT
This sequence comes from Thalassoma bifasciatum, assembly GCA_008086565.1. Taxonomy (NCBI): domain Eukaryota; kingdom Metazoa; phylum Chordata; class Actinopteri; order Labriformes; family Labridae; genus Thalassoma; species Thalassoma bifasciatum. The sequence goes on from RPOG01001151.1 coordinate 130,986, forward strand.
ATCTACAACTCCAAAATGACTAGAACACACTCAATACACTAGAAAGCTGAAAACAAACTGGGTGCCCGTTCTCTTCTTTAGATTAAAGGACACAGTGAACATGATTTCCAAAAAGAATGTCAGAATTAAAGGGACAAGGAAGAACTTTTAAACCTGTTGGTAGCATGAGCCGGATGCACTAAGTTCAGTCATCTAGAGGAGTATTATGTCGCTGTGAGAGTGAAACATGATACAATGCCTTTAAGAGCTCTTTAGTTAGGAAGCAGGATCTTCAATATTTTTCTAGACTTTATAGGGTTGTGCTGTTAAATTTGCATTCAGCTGTTTTTGTCAACCTTAGAGGCAACATGACTAAGCGGTGGATATGTCAATAGCAGTGACAAATACAGCCAAAAACAAGCTAACAATGACTCCTTTCATTGTTTTTGCATTTCCTTTGTAATGTTGTTGTAAATAAAAGCAAATATGGGCATATGAAACAAGCTAAAATTGACCTTACACTGAGCCATTAAGAAAAGTGGAAGTGCAGTGAGAGTTTTTGCAACCTTGCATCAGTGAACATCTGTGAGTGTTCTTTGATTGAGGGTGTGGGCTCTGATATCCTCCTTCCTCATATAAACCAGGTTTTTCCTGAATGTAAACATAAATCTCCTGCTCCTGAACTGACTGCCTGCAGCTGTGACAGGCATTTTGCAGAAAATCAGAGCTGAATGGCCTGAAATGGTCTGGTGAATGTCAGAAGTTCATGTGTAAATGGAGCTATGGAGCGGTCTGAGCACCATCACCAAACACAGAACCCTGCTCCCTCTAGAAACAAGGCTGATGAGAGCAGAGACCTGATGAAGACGATAAAATTGCCGGTTGTTGAAACACAGAGCTGAAGGACAGATATTAGCTTTTATCCATTGTTAGGGCTGCAAAAGGCGAAGAGACAGAGCACAACATGTCATAATCTGTGAAAGAATCAAAGACCTGAAATGCATTACAAAGTGCTTCTAACTAGCTGAACTCATTTTCACCCTGTCAGAGGCTTATTTTAACTGACTCCCTGGGATATATATACGTTGTCAGACTATTGTTGGTCCCACTGAGTTGTATTACTTTGCTGATGACAAATTGCACCTCAAAGAGTAAAGATGAAAAAAAAAAGTTTCCACAGCCTGAAGAAGTGCTGTGCGGTGTGTCCACATGATACCATCTGACTCCATCACTGTAAATGAATAGAGTATAATGAATATATAAACTTTCACAACACTGGTATACTCTCTTGTCTCATTAAAGTACCCTTCCAAACCATCTGAGAAAGTTATTTAGATCCTGTTGTTTTCAGCCCAATCCATGTGTATCAGTGCTGCTGACACTTTAACTAGAATCAGAGACTTTAGCTGAAACTTTATTAAAATCGCTTTATCCCTGCACAGACTTGAGTGTATTAACAAGTGACTGTGATTCACAAATTGATCAATTAACACACCTATAAGGTTAAAATCTTTCAAGCTCTTGTTTCCTGGGTGAGTGAGACACAGCCCCTCCCTCCACAGAGTGACAGACTGACAGCAGGAGAGAATGGCTCTGCACATCACGTGTGTTACATTTTATAATCATTATGTTGAATTAAAATGGACCTTGACAGATCTGAGTATAGAAAGTAACGAGGAGCAGGAGTGACAATCAGGTTAATCCAGTTAATTAATACTATGGGATTACCAAACCACCAGTTTAACCATCCATCCATTTTTTCAACCGTCTATCCTGCTATTCAGGATCGCGGGTGGCGAGGGGCGGGGTACACCCTGGATTGTTCGCCAGTCAATCGCAGGGCTGACATAGAGACAAAGTACCATTCACGCACACATTCACACCTATGGGCAATTTAGAATAATCAATTAACCTAACGTGGGCATGTTTTTGGACTGTGGGAGGAAGCTGGAGAACCCGGAGAGAACCCACGCATACACGGGGAGAACATGCAAACTCCACACAGAAAGGCCGACCTTGGCTGAATGGGGAATCGAACCGGCAACCTTCTTGCTGTGAGGCTGGAGCGCTACCTACTGCGCCACTGCTTAGCCCCACCAGTTTAATCTTTTCATAAAAAAACAATGATGGGGTATGCCATGATACAGCCACAATCTTAAAAGAAAATACCATGATACTTCTTTTTTTGCCATACCATCCAGCAACAGCCTGAAGTTTTAAAATGAAAAGTTTGTTTTTCCCAAGACGGAAGGAAGTAAGAGATTGGTTTAGTTGATAATTCATCAGCAAGAAAAAAAAACCCTGTTTAAAGAAATCTGCTGTGTATAAAAATCAGATTAAGCAATCATTTCTTAATTTCTTTGAATTTCTTTCCCTCTAAAGAGATTTTAATTCCTTGCAGGGTGTGCTTTTGTATTCTGATTTTTTATCAGAGACACACAAATTTCCATTTCTTAGTTTCTTTCAAGGTCGGACCTTCTGATTTTCCATCTTTTAAAAATAAGAAATTACTGAAAAAATATTCTGTTAACTTTTATTTCATGAAAATTCAATTTATAACTCTAATGAAAAAGAACTTTTAACTTGAAGATAGCACCAGGTTACATGACATCCCCTATTCTCCCTCAAATCAAGTCACTGACAGAAAATATATATTTTTGAACAATAGGCTACCTCTCTTTTTCTTATTTGAACATGTTGTGGGGCATTATTTATGCTCACATTATAGAAATGTTTTCCTTTAAACTGAGGAGGAATGCTTCTAATCGTGTGGATTTAAAGCTTCTCTGTTGGTTTGAAAACTTGATGTTACTTTTGAAACATCTCCAAGAGGCCTGGGAGAAAGTCCTCCTCTCGGATTTCCATAGGAGCAGCAGTTTTTATCACTTCCATGTTGGCATCATGTTTAATGATCAGACTTTTCTGATTAGTCTTGATAAATCAGGAGCTTTCTCTTTAGTTCAATTCTACTCCAAAGCTTTTACCACAGCGTCAGTAGGCAGAGGAGGAATGTGACAGACATCTTTCTGCGTATTAATCATATATCGGGTTTGTCATCAGGCTGTCGTTAGTGTTGCCTTTGCTTTTGAGAACTAATTACTGTAGTCGGGGTGTTGACCAATCAGCACTCTTCTTTTCTATTCCTGATAATCCATTCCAGCATATCACATTCTGTTCGACTCTAATGGTGAAACCACAGCGTCACCAGGCAGAGGGGAAATGTGACTGACTTCTCGATGTGGTTTGTGAGTGTGAATATGAGATCAGCACAGAATCAGCCATGTTTGAGACAGTCAGAGACAGTCACAGATGGTCAGACTGAAAACTGACCTATTCTGGCCACCAGCTGGTTGATTTGTCCATCTCCAGTTTGTATTTACACTTTGGATACAAAGTATTTATAGTTTATCGTTTGCGGGGGATTTCGTTAAAATTCTTCCCAAAGTGAGGATGGAAGTGCTTAGATCTCAGTATTATGGATAATCACATTTAAACCTCTCGTTTATGTGAACGTATGAACAGCTCGTTTTTTATGTTGGTAATGACATTTTATGCGACTTGGACCATCAGAATCAGTCAGACACTAAAGAGAGAATTCATCCACCGTATCACATCTGGTGTGAAATGTTTGCCCGCTGGGGAAGAGTGTTGTGTCACATTTTATTACATTCAACTCTACCTCATCTTTGGTATTCACACTTTTCAACGTGTGTCTGTCTCTCATCGCAGATCCTGGATGTACGTAATGTCATGGTGGTCGTGTCTCGGTGGTACGGGGGGATTTTGTTGGGTCCCGACCGCTTCAAACACATCAACAACTGTGCCAGAAACATCCTTGTGGAGGAGGGGTACACCGCCAGCACGGTGAGGATGTCTCACTCTGTCATCTTTCTGTGAAACATCATTACTCAAATTTGAGTCCACTGTCATCTTTGCTGTGACAGGAATCACCGTCCTGTGTGAAACTCAAGTTCCCATGATTCTTAAAAACACAAACAGATGAGAAACATTATTCTCTGAGTTTTTGAAGCCTGACCTATAACAAATGAAAGAGACAGTCTTTAAAATCATCATGGTTTTATAGTTTTGTTGAATTTTATGCAGTGTCCTGACCTTATCTGAACTTAGAGTAATTATCTCTCTGTCATATTAATGTCACACCACAGCATTGATACAGTGAACAGAAACAAAATCCTGATCTCTGGTCTGTTCCTGTAAGAGACAAGTTACTCCAACAGTGTTAAATGATAAATGAAGGTAAGATAAGTTTTATTCTTGAAACAAAGAGTCTGTCAGGGATGTCAAAAGTAAATTTACAACAAACAAAGAAACAGAGGTGTATGGTGTATTTGAAGTGTGCTGGTGACACATTTTCAGAGATCAAACAGCTCCTGTTGCTCTCAGTGGCCAGTAGTTTGGTCCGGTTGGCTTTGAAGTTGTCTTTGTGTTCAGCAAAAACATTCAGCTGATAACACGATTGACCTGTGAGCTGCTACACACGCAGATTAAAGGTAGTCTAGATCCAGTGCTCTTAAAAGTATCTGACTTCAAAAATCTGCTCTGATTTCATCCAGACAGCAAAGGCTCAGTTTGAATGTGATGTCTGAGCTCCTGCAGTCACTATGATTAAAGGGCCACCACCCATGTGGGGCTTCAAACCTTCAAAAAAAAAGTGCCTGATCCCTGTTAATAAAAGATTTTTAAATATAACTGGAACCAGAAAGCTATTTTTTGGAGCCGGTGAAACATTGATTTGCTGAGGCAAAAAGCAAAGCAAAGTAAACTTCTCTCATTTTCAGTTTTTCAAACCTGGGAAGTGTGTTTCATATTTATGAGTTGAATGGATTACGGGTAATTTTATTGACCCTGAGCAGGGGTTAATAGTAAAAGTTGACCAAGTATGGTTGAGCTTTAGTTTGGTGCACTGAAGCTCATTCAACCCCCACAGCAAAATATAAAAACATTCAGCTGTTTGCATTTCACATATCCTATGAGACAAGTTTAATGGCTTGACACCACAAATGTTTGCATTTTTTTCCCACAAACTTTAACACAAAATGCTACTTTTGATGACTATCCCAGTCTCGAAATTGTTCTACTTATGACAAGCATCTTTTCTGTTGTGACCTGCTGCAGACAATGCATAGACAGACAGCAGCTCCAGGCCGTGATCCTCATTTCACAACATTTCACCCGAAAATGCAAAAAATGCGGTGTAAAAAAATCTGAATTGGTATTGCCTGATACTTTCTCAGATGTCTTGCATATAAATTGATTGTGTGATCAGTGACAAGGGTGGTATTTGGTGATGGCAGGTGTGTATTACACCTTACATGCTTTGCTGTTATGAATTATTTTGCTTCCATAAACATTGGTCTGATCACCACAACAACAACTTTACAAGAAGTAAAAGCTCAATAAAAGTTCTAAAACCAGTAGAAATACTTGTTATGATGAATACGCCAGATAAATCAAACTTTTCCATAAATATATGTTTTAACCAGTCAATAAACAGCAACAACACAAAATATGAATATATCAAAAAATTGAAAACACAAACCTTAACACAAATAAAATATAAAGAGCAACTGAATATGCAGCAAAACTTAAATATCGGGCTTAGAAACATCTGTCTTGAAAATTAATGTAAAAAATTGTGATTTTTAATTGGAGGACAATAAGGAGTGGAGTTCAACAGTAGAGTGTAATTGGAAACTGGATCTGTTCAACTGAAAATGAAAGTCAAAGTTATAATTACCTTCTTTTTACTTTTGTTGTGTCAGGTGGAAAGGAGAGGCTGTTTGCAACAAGCAGCAGTTAAAAACAGGAAAATTCGCAGATCCATTGCATACACCACAAGAACAGCTGTGCTATATACGGTGCAAATTTCATTTCATTCTCACATCCTAACACGGTGTTCTTAAGCTTAACCAACATGCTGTGTGTATTTAAAACATATTAGCAGAAGAAGTTGTGTCTCCAGAAATCAATCTTTCAAAGGAGTTGAAGTTTTGCTTTTCATTTTCTGTGTGCTTTTTGTCCAAGTGGAGTGATAAATAATTTATTAACTGTTCAGTGTTTTATTACACTGCAGCAGCAGCCAAGCTGAGAGAAACAGACGAGACCAAACCCCTGCAAGGATCGTGGGGTGGGGATAATACTTCAATGGCTAAAATTGTCAAAAAAAAAGTTCTTAAGCAGCATGACTTGAATTTAATCGTCAAAAAATGTTGCTATATCATTATAAAATATTTCTTTGTTTTGACTGTGGGAAGTTTTTTTTGAGGGAAGACACGTCTCCTGCGTCTTCTTGGTTTACATGTCAGATTTTCTGTAGTGAAAGATACAATTTCTACGAAAATGAAAAAAGTATGATCCAGATTATTCAACCCTGCGACCAAAGTTCTTCCACTGCACAGTGTTTGCTTTTCTCTTCTGTCCTCCTGAAGCCCACTGTGGGTTAAATTTGTGCAAACAAGGTAACACAAAGATTTTCTCTGAACAAAGCAGAGAAACAGCAGATTTTCAGGATAAAAGCCACCAGACAGAGAAAGAGGTGAAGAAGTCAGATCTGCACAAACACACCTGACGAACTCAAATCCAGCAGCTTCACCGATCGACTGCGAAGGACCTGTTATCAAGCTGCAGTGTTTAAAACCGAGTCATGCGGTTATTTCTCTCCAAACATTCAAGAGTTTTTTTCTCTAATAGACCACATTTGAGCATAAAAACAGTATAATTCATTCTAATGCACATAAACAGAAAGTGTTCCAGCTGAGGGCTTTGCAGGTCATAAATCAAAGATGAGAGCATCATCCAAATTACAGAGAGTCAGAGAATCAACAACTTTCTAAGAGGACCACCAACAGATATCAATGCAGACTTTATTAATGCAGTATGCAGCTGAGATCCAGCAGCAGAAGTCTGGAAAAACAGATTCATGGCTTTCATTTATTGGTGTCAAGTAAACAAAATGTTAATTAAAAGTGTAATTATAAGTAAATCCCAACTGATCCCTTGTGTGTGTGCGTGTGTGTGTGTGTGTGTGTGTGTGCAGGTTTAAATATACTGCTGAACCTGTGTATTATGGTGTTGTGTCTCTAGCACTTTTTGTGTCTGCAGTGTATGGAAACTCTCATATTCTTCATACTTTTCAGTATCATCTTTGTTGTATTTTCATCTCATAACTCTCCAAATCTTTCCAATAGTGAACAAGTCAGGACTGCAGGCAGGTTGGTTTATCACCTGGACTCTTCTCCTACAGAGCCATACTGTTGTGTGACCTGTGTGGTTGTCATTGTTAATCTGGAATATTTAAGGTCTTGAAAAAGTCTTGGTCTGGATGGCAGCATGTGTTGCTCCTAAACCTGGATATATGGTTTGGTATTAATAGAGCCTTCATAGATGTGTGAGCTCCAGATGCCACGGACACTTGTTATCCCCATACATTCGGGGATGCTGGCTTTGATCTGTGAACTGAAAACGCGCCGGGTGAACCATGTTGATTGAAACTCAGAGCTCTCTGTTTTCCAAGAACAGAATCAACACACTCCACTCTTAATGCCACAAACTGTTTCTCCATTTGTCTCTGGATTAAGTTTGAATTTAAAACAGGACAATAATTTCCGGAGAGAGTGTGAGAACAATTCTGCCATAACAGGCGGCTTGATTAGATAAACTCTCTGCACAGATTGAATTGAACAGAGAAAATAGACTGCAGTAAAGAAAAAAAAAGCTGACTCATCAGATTGACTCCTCTGCTCCCTGAACAGGAAATATTAATGTTAGTGCCAGTTATTAAGCAGAAACTCAGTCGCTTATTAAAAACAGTCACCTGACTCCAGCTCTCCAACTAAAATTAGAGGACATTTGTCAAATATGTGCCTGTCTCTGTATTTACAGAATCAACATAAACACGTGAGCCTGTATACAGGGATCCTGATTTTAATCTGAACATTTTCACTGTTGTATATATTTCTAGTTCCTGACATATCAACCAGTCGAGAAATAGCAAGAATAATAGCCTGTATGGAGAGCACTGCATACATCCTGGAATTTGAGATCAAAGACAGAATAATATGTGCAATGTATATAAATCAATGTGAATTTGGCCAATCAGAGTTGTCGAAAATAATCCCAGTTTTGGTCAGTCTTGGCAGTTAGAGTCTGATGGATGGCATTGATGGTGATGGAGGTTGACCTCTTGAATAACCCTGTAGCCTCTGTTTTAACAAATCTCTTTGGAGAGAGAACTTTGCACATATTCCCCTTACCCATTTCTTTGCATTTAGGTTATGTAAACCCTTCAGCAGTATGTGGCTCTGTATATGGTATGTACACATGATATTACAAACAATATTTGTGTGTGAAGTTTTCTGTGAAGTTTTATTTGTCATTGATAATTACACTTTTTCACAAAGCGCTGGTATCCTTCAGTTTGTTTCAAATTGTGATGGGCTGGTTGTTAAAAACTGAGTTTGGCAAAGCACAGCCTTTCCAGCCTCCTTGAATATTTTTAAACAGCTGCCACTGACTGCAATGTTAAACTCTATCAGATTATTGTTTATTGAGTGAGTGAGACACGGTCCCTCCCTCTGCAGAGACACAGACTGGCATCAGGAGAGGAGGGGGGCTCTGAACAACTTCACATGTGTAATCTGAATATGATTTATTTTACTGTCCTTATATCTAATTGAAATAAGACCCAAAAGATCTTCGTATGGAAAGGGACGAGGACTGGGAGTGACAACTAGATTGTTTAAATTTATTGCTGTGAATGCAGAAGGCATCCACAGCAATAAATCTAAATGAGTTATGTTTTGCATGGATGAGTTAAACCACTGTTTAACCCATTCATGCAAAACAAACAAAAAAAATACTGTGACATAAAATGTTACTGCCACAATCTTAAATAACACCATTTGGAAGTACTTTATTGCAACAGCTTAGGTGTTGTTTTCTGAGGCACAGTCTGTCTTCAGACAGGCATATTAAATTTATATCCAAACTGAAAACAGAGAAAGAAAAACAGTTTAAAAAAATCATCTTTTATTTCTCCTTACTTGAAAAAGCTTTTAAGATGTGTTAAGTTTCAGAAGTTGACAGCCTGGGGCTTTGCAATAATACCTTGTGAAGGATGTCGGAGTACTTACAAAGAGTGTTTAGTTTGATGCAATTACAGGAATATATTAAACTATGAAGTGAATTAATCAGCAAGTCGTGATTTGAACATTTGAGTGAGAAGAGAAACACAGCAGGAGTTTGAGCAGAAGAGTCTCCAAACAACAAACAGCACTCACTTGTTAAACATCTGAAGCTTTGGCAGCATTAAGTGAAGCGCTAATGTAAGATAATCACCAGCCTGTTCTGACTCATACCTGTTCTCTGTTTTCACAGGATGAGGCCCACAAATCTGGACCAAAGAGCAAAAAGACAAAAAGCAAGAAGACAAAATGACTTTCAAAGGCTCTTTGTAAAACCTCTGTAAGCCAGGATGGACATTTCCTTCAGGTACACATGTAAAGTTGTGGTGTAATTACTGCAGTATTTAAGTCTGTTTAGGATTTTAAAAATGTATTTTTGTTAATTTTTCAAACCTTTAATTTACTGAATTTCAGTAATATTGCACCACCACCTGAGAAGCCTTGAAATGTTGTCAGTGAAATATGTTCTTATTAAAACAATCAAACCAACACAAGTGGAACATGTTTCTTGTTATGGATTCGTCTTACCCTCAGGCTTTATGCTCACTTACCTTGAAAACACTATCATTCCACTTGAGTGATGTTCGTCGCCATTTTTAAATGAACTCTCTTCACCTTGTTCATGAATACTTGTCCTTGTAAATCAGCTTCCAGTAAATGAAATTCATACAGAATTCATTCAGTGTTCCCTGAAAAAATGATCCGACATCACCGAGACACACACACACACACACACACACACACACACACACACACACACACACACACACACACACACACAATTCACATGCCAGTTGTACCCTGAAGCATTTGACATCCGCTTGAATCCTGTTAAATATTCAGATTTTCACTCTTGCACATTTTCCTCGTGCATGAAACTCACACCGGCTGCTGAGGGACCTCTCCTCATCTCCTGGTTTTGGTGTCACTCTGTTCCTAGAGAGACATGGTCTGCATATCAATCCCTGCAAGGTCTCCTTCAGGTGGAAGAGGAGTGTTTTATGGAAATACCTTGGGCACGTGTTAGCCCTTTACATATTAAAGTGACTGAAAAAGTGTAGGCTGGAACTTAAACTGAATATGCATACCTTTTTTACAAACCATTAGTCAACCCTTTGATCTCTAGCTTTGAGTTTTCTCACAGTAAAACAGAACAAAAACTGTCTCCATCTGTCCATTTTCTGCTTATGCACCTCTATTTACAGATTTTCAGTTCACATATGAGTCATAAGTCAAGGGCTCTGGATTCTATCAGAAATGTTCTATTTATCTTAAATCTTTAGCAGTATGGTGCCACTGTGACTGTACTCTGAAATTACTCATCTTCACTGTGTCCACAGTGTAATAATCTACAGGGTAAATCTGTGTGTTTTTAATTATTTAAATGGAAATACATGAAGTGAATTTGTCTGATTGCTGCCCCCAGCTGGGACTCCGATGTATGTCCTTTTTTCCTGAGGTTGTTTTGGACACAGAACCTTCTAACAGACATTTCACAGCTCCTTGGCACTTGACAGTGGAGTGGAAATCTCTACATGAGTTTTACCATCCTGGAATAAATGCTGTATGAGCTCTGAATATTTCTCAAGTCCAGCCATGACACCGAAGCCATTTTTTCTCTTGACATCTGAGTAAAGTTGAAAAGAAAAAAGTTTGAGTAAAGTTCACTTCCAGGTCATGCAACTTTGGCCAGATTAAAATGCCAAAATCAGATAAAACTCTTGTTATCCATTCATACCATTTTTCATTTGAGCAAAAAAACTGGAATTGGAAAAAGAGCCGTCAGCCATGTTTTCATCAAACCTACAACAGCTCAGGGTGAGTGCTGGTGGTGCAGCTCTCTCACTCTGCACTTTATTTTAGTGCACGTTTGTGTGTACATAAAGCATGTTTCATTCAGAGTGAGGAACTGAATTTCCCTCTAAATCTCAATGCCAAAAAGAAAAGCACAGTACTCTGTCTTTTAGTTATTCCCCATTAAGAAGAAAAAACATTTTTCTCTCCATCCAACGTTTTGTGCTTATCCTGATTCAGGTCATGATGGCAGCAATCTAACCACATCAGCCCAAACATCCCTGTCTCAAGCTCCTCCTGGGGCGTTCCCAGGCCACATTTCACGTGTCAACCCCTGCAGCAATTTATAAAAGGCCTCAAGGTCGTTGTACGACGTATATGGAAAAGCAGGGAGGCTTCATAAACAGATGATGCCTTTTCTGACTCAACTGTCTCCTCTTTATGCAAAGAAGTGATGGCTGTATCCAAACATGACACAGATGACCCTGTAGATCAGCTGATCAATCATAACTTTGTGTTCAAGCTCAGTTTCAGTTCAGGCTTTGGATGGACTCACTTTTATGCAGAGCTGCGTTAAAGTTGTATGATCCTGAGACAGCCAAAGACATCTGGAGACATCTTAGTGAAAAAAAAGGTGGAGTTGTGTTTTATTCCTTCTCTTTCATCTATTTGCTGTATGTGGTTGTTTGACTGTGTGTAATATATTTCAACACATGACTTTACAAAAAATCATGACCAGTGAATATTTTTGTCCCCAGTGGTTTTTCAACAGGGGTTTTCAATAATTAATGGGTAAACAGGAGAACTTTCTGGTTATTTACTGATAATTCCCAAAAGTTAAGGCTGTTCCATGCTGTTTACAGACCAAATAATCGTGTTTTTATGCTTAGTTAGTTGTGAACAAGTCCTTGAAATACCCAAACTCCTTCACTTTGCTCCCCAGAATCACAACAGCCACATGAGAGTTTGCCAAGGCAAATCAGTCCCAGTGGAGGGTCTGCTTTATAAGCAACTGAATCACAATGGGGGGCAGTCAACCTCGCCTAGGAGGAGGAGGAGGTCGTGGTTCCCCCTCAGAGTCAGACCTGGAGGAGGGAGTCTGCAGGTGAGCGCCTGTTGGCAGAGCTCAGCTAAAACAAACAACACAGCTGCCTCCTCGTAGGCTCAGCACCTGTGGAGATAGGCAGAGGGGTCAGGTGTAAGGTGAGCTGGGATGCAAGCAAGGACATAATCTGGTCCCTGGTGAGAGGGAGACTGGCCTCCAGCAGAAGAGTTATGAATTTTATGAAAACAAGATAAAACACAAGTTGCAATTATTTGTACTTAAAGTGACTGAGGAGAATCTGTGTGTAGTGAATTGCAGCGACTCCTTTGGCTGGTGGACTCAGGCAAACTGTTGTGACTTGTGTAATTGTTTTGAATGTTGAAGTGATCCGATCTTCTTTTTAACACCACTTTTCTTTGTTCAAGACAACATTTCACCAGATACAATGTAATGAGGTAATATATCTGCCAAAAGTTGTTGCACTGTTGTTTTGAAACATGACAACATGCAAACTTTGTGAGTTTGTAGCGTAGTATAGTAGTTTATTAAGCACAACTCACAGCCCGATGCTCTGAGACATGTCAGCACCATCTAATGTTGGTGAATCCTGGTTATGTCCAATCAGTGCTCATCTGTCGAGCAGAGCAAGCGTAACCTGGCTCTTCATTTTATTGATAGACTCTCAGGTTTGAACAAATCACTGCAGAATAACTGCTGCATTTAATGAACATTATCACAAACAGTTTAACCCATGTTTCTCCTGTGCTTTACCACTCCCTCTCCTTCTCCCTCAGTCAACGTCATTCTCACTGCTGAACTCTTCCGGTGTATTGTTGCCAAAGGGGCTTTCTGGTCATGTGCCCTAAATGGATTCATACTCTCCAAATAAATTCAACCATACCACACACAGTAACTGGCAGTGATAATCTTATTTTAAATTATGGATTATGGACAGGCAAAAAGAGTGAGACAGTTTCAAGAAAGTCCTTGCAGGGTCTCTAAAGATACTTTCAAACCTTCAAGTCTTCAGTTTTACCTCTCTCTATTATCCTCCTGGGAGAGAACTAATCCAATGAAGATGTTTCATTCAGATAACACAATGAGGCTCATTTCCAAATACTTCCTCTGTGCGAGTGTGTGAGAGTGTGTGCGCACAAAGCAGCCGGCTCTTTCACTCGCTGAGAGTAATTACAGCTAATTCACTTAGCACAGAGTTGTTTCTCCCTGACGAGCTGTCATCACCATCATCTCAGCCCTTTATCATATTTTCAGAGGCTGTTGAAGAACTCATCATTGAGCTAAACTCAAATGGGAGGCTGAGGAGAATAATTAGCACGGTTTCAGGACCTAAACTTCCTCCACTCAGTTGATCCTGCTGTCGATTGTCACAACACACCTCAGGAAACTCATCATCAAAGAAGAGTCCGAGAATGAAAATGTCCTTTAATGACTCTTATTTTGCTTAATATGAGACCAAATAAAGAAGAAATAACACTCTAACACTGTTGGACGAATAATGACAAGATTACAAAACTGTTTCAAAACTGACACCAAAATATAGAGATGAAAAATTAACTATGTTTGCCTTTTTTATCACTGAAAGCACATGATAATTATCTGATAATAATATGAACATAAAGCCTGTTTTGCATCTGGTTGTCTGGTTTACATATCATGTGTGCAACACAAGCCTATTCCTCAAAATAGAAACTTGAGATAACAAACAAGCCGCTCTGAAACATCCTGGCATAACGCACTAAGAAAAATTCATCAAGCAGCTTTGATTGTTTTTTCTGAAATCCGAAATCTCCTGATTGGTGGACTCAAAAATCATAAACCTGATTAAACCATTCCTTTGACTGAATAAAATAATATTTCCATTGATTAAAGGAGCAACCCTTTGAATGGTCCTGCTGTTTGCAATACTTTTCCAATAGTGTTTATTTGATTTATCAGATATCTCAGGTATTATTGCAGTCATGGTGATCATAGTTTTCATTTTTTACAGAAGTTAAACTTATAAACTATTCTATTTGAGTCATATATACATAACATATATTTATTATTCAATATCATATTATACTACATCATGTAGGCATGTTGCTGATATTGCATGATCTTACTTGAGGGAAACAAAACAAAACTCTCCCATTCAGAGAGTGAATGAAGGTTCCAGTTTCTTCTTTGCATTTCCACCACAAATTATCACCCATTAGTTTCATCCTCCACAATCTCGATGGTGTGTAACCGTCTTTGTAATACATTACAGTGTGTAAGTTTACCCCTAAACTCTCTCTCATATTTATCACATTCAGCCACAATTACTGCCTTTCTATCTCTTTCAGTTTCTCTACCAAGGTCCTTCTGCCAAATCATCTTTAACTGGCAAAAAACATTGCTGAAAGATAAATTTGCAATTTTTTTCAACTGTAAGGCTTTTTGTTTTTCAAGTAGGAGTTTCATACAATCTATCACATTATTAGTTGTGCTAATGTATGACTTTGAGGTCATGCAACTCCTTTTTTGCAAATATTTCCAAAAGTTATCCTTTGCAGCTTGGCTAACTCTGCCATTTCAAAAGCGAAATAGTAAAGTTTGAGAACTGGGAGTCCCAGCCCTTTATTCTCTTTATGTGCACTTAACTTTCTCACTTTCAGTCGTGGTCTTTTCCACTTCACAGAGAATGTTTTATCACCCTGCTGTCTAAAATGGTTCTTTGTGTCTTCATTGGTAGCAACATTGCCATGTAACTGAACTGTGGGGCAACTTTAATTTCCATGACATTAATTCTTCCCCACAGTGTTAGTTTTAATTTTCCCCGCTTGTCAAACTTAGTTTTTATCTTTTTAAGTAAGGATTAAAAGTTTAGTGTCTCTTTTTTATGCCAAGATATTTCATTTCCTCTCAGCCCACCTAAAATTTAACTTCTCCATCATAAATGGAGTCCATGGCTTTGAAGGAGGCATTGCTGCAGATTTGCTTCGGTTGATGAAATCAACTGAAATTTTTGAGAAGAAATGTATCCTGTCCATCAGACGTGGCAGGGAAATTAGAGGCTTAGATACTGCTGCTAAAATATCAGCAGCGTATGACAATAATTTATGTTCATTGTTTCCTCCCCTTGCTCCTCTTCTTCCAGGGTGTGCTCTGACAGACACTGGTAGGACCTTTTAAAAGGTGATGAACAATAAGGGACTCAAGGAATATACCTGTTGAGTTCCTCGGGTCAGATGCTTCTGGTTGTTAAACACGAAGACACTTGACAAACTTAACCAATTGAGTTGCTTCAGGCTTTTATGAGACATTTCGTGAAGCTGGAATCCTCTGAACCTTGGACCAGATCACAAAACTGCTGGAAAGTCTCCACAAGCTTTGGCTCTGACCTCTGATTTCATGACTTGACATGAATCTGTGGATTTTGAAATTGTTTTATTCTGCAAAAATGCTTAATAACCCAGCATTAAGTTTATCATAAATTATGTGACCTTGAGAAATAAGAGGTTGTATCCTTTTTTCTCACTGATGATAAAAGCCTGAGCAGAATGCATCAATGGTGTCTTTCTGTTTTTAGCTTCAAAAGTCAGATCAATAATCACACATCATTGATCCATGCATCAGATGGCACTTCAAACAGCACTGACAGAAGCAGTTGGTGGTCTTCATGTCAGAGACAACATTCAACAGTGAGGCAGGGCAGTGGAGGCTTTTTTGCTGGATAATGTTTTTGTTACAGTAATCTTCATATTTTAAATTATAATCATCTGAGCTATTTCAGAGAAGATAAATATATATTTTTTGTTTCCTTCAGAAAACAAGTCTAATCAATCTTTTCCCAAATTGCACTGAAATACTTTTGCTCAGATTCGTTATTTACAAATGTATTCAAATTTAACCAAAATGAGCTCCTCTCCTTTGCCAAGATGATGTGACCACCTGGCTGGTATTTCGTATTAACATGCAGATTAAACAGCAGGATCATTTCACAGATGGGGACAACCTCAAATGCTTTATCGGACCAGACAATGCTGCAGATTTCACATTTTTTAAATATCCAGTGTACGGGATGACAAGAGGAATTAAAACAGAGCTGCTCCAAGTGAAATTACTGTTCCATAAAATCACAAGACTACCTTCCCTGTTTTTCAAAAATGGAGCAGTGTTATATGCTGGTAAAACCGGTATAAAACACAGAGGTAGCTCCGTTGAGTTAGGTATTTTACCCAGTCTATGACACTCAAACCATCAAGCAAATGTTTCACTTATTTACATTTTACACTGTTTTATCTTGAGCGGGTTCAAAGTTGTTTTGAACTGCAAAAAGAAGGAATGTGATTGAGGAAAAAGAATGAGAAAGCAATCTTTAGTAAACAACAATTAAAGTGAAATGCTCTGTTCACAATTGATCCAAACTTTAAGACCACAGCCTGTAAAAGACAAAATCTGTCTGAAAATGTGGATTCAATGTCATTTTCCATCAGGTATTCACACTGTTATGACTCTCCGATGGCAAAGGCAGAACAAGCTTTCTCTTTTCGAACGTGGTCAGATTGTTGAGCTGCATAAACAAGGCCTCTGACAACACATCATCGCTGCTGAGGTTGGACGCAGTAAGACAGCCAACTGACTGTCCTTCAGGACTCAGGATAATCCTTGATCTAGATTGAGACCATTACTTGTGCCAACTGCAGCCCACTAACCATCAGATGACATCTGAGAGAGAAGAGCTTTAGGACAAAATGCATCTTCATAGACCCCTGTCTCCTTTAACACCACAAAATTGCCCGTTTGAACGCCAAAGAGAGCGCCAAACATGGGACACTCAAAGGAGGAAGAAAGTTTTATTCTCTTGTTGCTTGTGCAAGGGCTTCAAGTGGCAGCTGACTATGTGGAGATGTTGCAGGGGGCATCCTTCATGACTGAGTGCCCTGCTCTGTGTGCTACTGAATGGGTTTTTCAACTGGACAATGCTGCAATTAGCAGTAGCCACCTGACAAAGGACTTCGAATAACCTCACTCTTTTGGAGCATCCTGTGTGTTCGCCTGATCTGAATCACATTAAGAACATTTGGGGATGGATGGCGAGGGGAAATTTACAGAAAGGGACGTCAGTTTCAGACTGTGGATATCGTCCATGAAGACATCTTCACCCCTTGGGGCAACACTTGCATTAATTTTTCTGAGTGATCGTATGAACAGTGGAGCTCCTCATTACTGAGTCTCAATAATTTGCTGTGAAAGAAAAAAAGCATTCATTTATAAAACTTATTCAGCTGTTAAGTTAAAATTTAGGCAAAAGTTTACTTTAGTCTCTTTATGTGCAGTTTATTTTAGAATTATATATTGAATAGTTGTATGCCAGCACCATTTCTTTATCATTTCATTGAATTGATTCACAAGGACGACAGTACGGCTTAAGAAATCACTGGCACACACACGAAAATAAAACCAGGGACAAACCAACACACTTTAATGGGCACAAGGTCACAGGATTTACTATTTCTTAGAGAGAGCTTTTCTAGGCCGAAGAAGCAGAAGAAGAAGAAGTACAGTCACACCAGGGATAGTAGTTCAGTTCTTAACATCTGAAAATTTGTGCATTCAGGAACACACTCTATGTTCCTGAATGCAATCCCCAAACAATCATTATATCTTTATCCCAGCAGAAGACTCATCATTTCAGCTTTGCATTTCTAGTGACGCGCACTAATCATCAGTGGAAAAGCAGAAAACTGTGTTTCTGAGCCTGCAACACTTTCAGCGGGTTTAATTAAAAACAGCTGTTTGTCCTGCTGAAAGACTTAAAGAAAACAAAACAGCTTATTCAAACACATCGGCAACAAAATGTACGAGATTGAGAAAACTAAATATAGCCATCACAAGCCAGGTTCAAGTGAATATTAAGTGCTCTGCAAAGCCTCCCACAAACTGAGAATGTCACAGTGACTCACGCTGGATGGTACTCAGGAAAAGTACAAGAGCCCAAAGCTGAAGATTACAAACATCAGACTGAAACTTCAAAGCAAGATGAATAAAAGCACACGGAGTCTGAAGACAACTCATTCAGGTTACAAAATGTTAAAGTTTACTTAAGAAAGTGAGTTGAGTTTAGATGCCGGTGACTGATAACACTATTGAATTCAGAAAAGGCATTTGGCTGTGTGTGGGTATATATTTTTCAGAGGACAACACTCCTGAAAGCAGGTAGCTGCTGAACTGCATGCTGGGATACATTCATGCTACCTTCAAATGTAACATGAAGAGTTGTGAGGCTAAGTTGTTCATTTGTGTAAAGAAAAGGCTTTAAGTGGTAGCTAAATGGGAACACTGTTGCAAGATAACAGCAACATAAGTGCTGAACACAGGCTCATGTGAAAATATGGTGAATTTCAGCCGTCAGAAAAATGTACTCAGCCGTTGACATAAAGATACACCAGCTGCATTGGTTGCATGCTGGCTGTGTGCTCTCTTATCCGTCAATTCACACCAGCTGTTCAGTCCAGCATGTAGTAGAAATGACAGACAGCTGGAGTCAAGAGGCCGAGGA
The DNA here is from genome assembly GCA_008086565.1 of Thalassoma bifasciatum. NCBI lineage: Eukaryota > Metazoa > Chordata > Actinopteri > Labriformes > Labridae > Thalassoma > Thalassoma bifasciatum. Next base: position 149,551 of record RPOG01001151.1, read on the forward strand.
GTCCTCTCGATTCCCACTTTTAAGATGAGCTGTGGGCTGTGGAACCTCAAACTTGTTGACCCCTGGCCTGGGTAGACTTATTACGGAGGATCTTTGTTGAAAGTCACTGGGTGTTTTAAGGTGGTTTCTGGCCATGTCTCGCTGTCCTGCTCAATCTACTTTTTGTTGATTGACATGTCATAGCTCTGGCAAAATTAGGAGGCTCGCGTTTATGATGTGCCAGGCTCAAACTTACCGGAGCAGGGATGCAACATGGACTGCAATCGTGCAAATCCAGTATGAGATGACACATTGACACAAATAGAAACTTATATGATCTGGTGTATTTTGTCCATCCCTGATATATTTGTTTAACTGAAAGAAGGCCATTGTAACACAGCTCTTATACGCGACAGCATAGAAAATAATTTTACCATAAGTATTAGGAAAATATGTAGATAAATGACTGATTGTAAATAAAACTGGTTTCCTTTGGCTCCACCAATAATATGAGTAAATAGAAGTAAAGTCACAAACTGAAAACTCAAAGCTTTTACCAAAATTTGACGTGATGTCGTAAATACAACAAGAGAGGAGTGACAACACGGTCTCATCTCAAGGACACGACTGCATTTGAACAAATGAACAAAACAAATGAACAAAAAGTTTCTCAACACGCAAAAGCTGCCATTCTAGCCAACGAGTTTATCTTGACACGTGAATGTGTTTTTTCTGCGCTACTGTCTCGTGGTCAGGCTGCTGTGCCTGACCAAAAAATCAGGTCATCAAAACCTGTGTGTAAAAGCCATTGACTGTATAATCAGTGGACTGATGACGTTCAGCTCAAACTGAAGCTTCCAGCAGATGCCATGACCCCTGGTGTCTGGCTGCAGTATAGGTCATAGGCCCTGCCCCCCCCATGCATTCCGGATATGAGCCGGGAAAACTTAAAAAAATTACGATACCTGGTAGAAATGTTTCTCTCATCTTTACGCTATGATAGTATGACGATGTCATCTGGCTGCATGGTGTTCAGGTGTTTTTTTTACTGAGAAGTTGGTTTCTCATTAGTTATTGGACGATAAAAACTGCGATATAAGTTTCGTTTTACGATAGTTGACAGCTGTCGTTCGTGAGTAGTTTTTATCGGGGATATGAGAAACTTCGGGAAAGAGAGCCAAAAGGAGACTAAACCTTCTAAAGAAGGAGAAATAAATATTTTTATTTCTCTTTTTTACTTGGCTCCACCGGAAATTCTCTACTGCGCAGACTCTGGCTGCACAATGGCGGCTAGAGAAACGGGGGTTTTTGGCTTCAAAATCGTAGAACGGTGACAGGCGGAAGCACGCTGTCCATTCTATATACAGTCTATGGTAAAAGCGCAGCTCAGGCTTCAGCTATACAAATGCTAAACATGTTGCAGCTGGCATGGAAGCTAACATTAGTCGGACTTGAGTTTACAGAGCCTTTATAGGCTACCTGAATATGTATTGATTTTGATTCTGTGTTGTTCATTTCTAAAACTTCTGCACATCATGGCATAAAAAATGCATCGTTTTAGTTAAGTTCCACCTTTAAAAAAAACAACAAAAAAACAGGTTTTTGTTTGCTTAAGTTTACGTATTCATTCAGTTCACTATTCAATGATTCACTCGTATACCATTTTTAAAAATGATTCCCACTGTTCTTGGGTCAAATATTGTGATTAATTAATTACAAAGCCTCTGATAAATTAGATACAGAGTCCCAGCCCTAGTTTAAGTAGTGAGGAGAAATTAGAAATTCACAGCAAACGCTCGAGTCTTAAGAGGTCAAGTGAATTTCAGTGGGCTGGTGTCACAAACTTATCAATTGAAGACAGAATGATGACTGAAGTGTTTGTTTCTTATGGTATGGTTGAGGAGAAGTATTTGCATGCAGTGTTTCACAAATATCTATGTAACTGTTAGCTGAGGTAAACCGCAGCACCAAAAGCTGGCAGGATTGCAAACTCCTTTTGGCCAGTATAGATTTTTCCAAACAGAGCTGCACAACTGGACAAAGACTGTCTAATAGGAACTATAATGATGTCCAGCCAGTTCAACTTAGTATAATCTGTACCTAAATGTACTCTCTCATTTAAAAGTGTGCTTCTCTGTGTCTTGTATATTTTGGGATGTGGAGGATATGCATGGAAGATCCGTCGTGGCCCAGGGAACATCACTCAAAAGGGCTTTAAAATAGGACAGCCCACGACTTTCCACTGTGACTCAGTGTTTGAGGGATGCAGCTCCTGAATCGGGACCCAGTTTAACTGTGTGCACATCCATGAATAAATATGTTGTCTGGGATGATGCTGTTGCAGTCATTACGGGCGCCACATCTGATTGTGCCGGTGGGTTTTTGGAGCTGGGGAGTGCTGATAGTGAGGGGGCCTTTTGCCCTTTTTACAGAGAGAGCTGAAGGCTTAAAAAACCATGAACAAAAGGTTACAGAGCTGAGTGAAATATGCCCGTTTTTGGTGACAATGTGGCTCATCATCCATGTTGCTGCTTTGTGTGCTGAAACAGACTTTAAGAGGTGGTTTTTGTTTGGGAGCTGCTTCCTGCTCATGGATGCAGCTCTTATTAAAGCTCACTGAGAACATTTTTGTGCTGTCTGTTCTGATCTGTCGATAAATATATCCAAGTATATTTTCCTTTTGAAGCTGTCTTGCTGTGTATTTGATGAAAGTTTTTTTTTTTTTTTTTCATAATCAGGAATCAAATCTGATCTTTAGAGAGCTGAGGCTTTATTAAGGAAATAACCACAATGACTGTAAAAACTGATGCTTTAATGTCACTCTCATTATCAGAATCAGTTTTGATGTTTTGGTATTCAGATTATCATAATAAGTATAAAAAATTATGTGCCATTTGGATAAAAATTTTCATGTTTCCAGAAGTCTCAGACCTCTGAATCTTTTACCGTTTGCGTCAAATAAAATTTTAAGACTTCCTGCTGTCCTCAGTCCTGTCGCTGCTCGACTTCAGCTCCTGATTGCAGACTTCAGCCTTTGATCAGCTTCTGGGCGGACAAAGAGGGAGAACGTCATGTGCTCGGGAATAACCTAAGGCAAAACCGGAAAACTTGTGTCTTCAACAATAAGAGCACATCAACTTGCAATGACTTCATTCAGAAAAAAGGCAAAAATTGAGTTAAGGATGATTTTTTTTGTATGCTTTTAACCAAGCATCTTTAAAAATATATATTTTAGGTTGTAGAAAAGACAAGAATAGAAAATAGTGAGAGAGGGAGCATTTTAGTTTTAGAACAGGACACACACACACACACACACACACACACACACACACACACACACACACACACAAAACAGAGCAAAACAAAATAAAACCAACAAAAACGTAGGAAACATAAAAAACGAATAGACACCAAAAAACATACATAAATCATTTGACACTCAAAGAAACTAAAGAGATCTAACTTTATCATTGTCATTGATGATCTAGCTTTATTCTAGAAATGTTGAACTCCAAAACGCTTCTTTGCATTCATTCCTTGCTCTTTCTTTTATTTTGTGTCAGTATTTGATTGATTTGAAAGTGTTTTGAATTTTTTTTCCTGGCTTGTATGCAATGTGTACTGCACCGTTGATCAAGCCATTTTGCCTCTCTGTTACTTTAGGCCTGCTCTTATTTATTTGCTCTGTAAAATATAATTGTAAAATATATTTTGTTTGTACTCAAAACTAAATGCTGATGATGATTTTGAAAAGTGTTGTTCCTTTATAGTAAACCGCCTTTTATTGTGAAAAAAATGACCAGAAATGGTGCTAATTTTTACTACAGCAGTATTGACGCCGTGAACAAAAAGCAACAGTGCGCTCCGCTTCATCCGCACATCCCGCTGCCCAAACGGATGCCAAACCCCCCAACCGGAGGAGAGCACGCGCCCCCAGAGGATTTATGACCATAGTAAGTTCAATGCAATGATTCAAGCTCGTGCCTTTCCTGTTTGAACAACTGCCCTGGAGATCATGGAAGATTTTGGGAAAGTATCTCTATTCCACTACAGGTTGTCAGTCATGTGTGACTCCTGCGTAAAGTGGAGCGCAGCGCGCGGGCGCGTAACTGGACTTATTGGTTGCGTGTACGCGTGAGATGAGAGCTCTACGATGGTCCTGGCTTTGAATTAAAAAATGGGCGCGAATATTCCGGAGTCTAACTCCAGCGGCAACTTGACTCCTGCGGTGTCCGAGGCTGGGACCGTGCTCCCGGGCTACCTGGTGGTGATCCTCTCGGTGCTCATGGTTAGTCTGGTTGTCGTGGTGGTGGCCGGGAACGCGCTGGTCATCATGGCTTTTATTGTGGATAAAACCCTGAGGACTCAGAGCAACTACTTCTTCCTGAACCTGGCGATATCAGATTTCCTCGTGGGTGAGTTAGAGCATCTTCCTCATCTTCCATTCCCCCCTCATCCAAAATCTTTTGTTCCCCCTTTGAATCAAAAACCCACCAAAGGATTTGTGCCCACGCCCCAGACACGGCGGAATTGCCCTTTAGTGTAGTTCCTAATACAGTCACAGAGAGTAAGTGGTGCTCAGAGGTGAGTTTATGATGACCTTAGCGTCCTTCTGCTTCATTCATTTTTCTCATCACTGTAGTGAGTCACTGCTCTTCTTCTGTGCGGCTGCATCATCAGATAAATAAAACATCCTGTTAAGGGAACATCAAGAAAGCAGTCTGTTTCCCAAGTCCCCTGGCATCTGAAAATGAATGTATATTTTTGTGTCATGGTTTGGAGAGATGTTGAATTAACACAGCTATGATTTGCATACGTGTGTATCTGTGTGTGTGTGTGTGTGTGTGTGTGTGTGTGTGTGTGTGTGTGTGTGTGTGTGTTGCAGGTGCGTTTTGTATCCCAGTGTACATCCCGTACAACCTAACAGGCCGCTGGATGCTGGGTAAGGGTCTCTGCAAGGTGTGGCTCGTTATGGACTACCTGCTCTGTACGGCCTCAGTCTTCAACATTGTCCTCATCAGTTACGACCGCTTCCTGTCAGTCACACGAGCTGTAAGTCCGCACACATACACACACATACTCACACACAGGTATAGAGAGTATCTGACATAGTTAAAGCTCAGTAAGGGATTGTTCACTTTCACAGCTCTGTCGCTCTGACAGACGTCTGGTTTTAACCTGAACACACAGCATCAACCGTCTGCTTCATTTGGCAAATAAAGATTTTCAATACAAACATACACACCTGTCTGTGCAGATAATTCTGATTCAGGGGAACTGAAGTGACTCCACAGACAAAGGATGAAGTGTCGTGAGCAGGTTCTTGCCGATAGGTCAGCAAGACATAGAGCTGAGCCCCCCCCTCATATACTTGATTCTTGAGGTAGGTTTCAACCCCAGGAGTTGTTACTTAACTTATCTAAACTAAGGATACACATCTTTTTAGTTAAAAGCAAATCACAACTTGACCAAACATCATGGAACCCTTTTCTGAGTCAGTGGCTCCTCAACTTTTTGGGCCATGACCCCATTTTGAAATCACAAATGTGTTTCTTCAAAGCAAATACGTTGCTGTGCATTAACCTGTGTTGGGCGTAAAATCATAAAAAAATGCACCGCCTGTGGCACCTCCTTTGATACCTCCTTTGAAATCTTGCACACACTGGTTCAAAGGGTAACCCTGTAAACTGGAGACCTTTGGCTAAATGTGTCAATGGATATCGAGTCTACAACAGTTGTTTAAAAACTGGAGGAGCTCTCATGAATGCATTCTCTTTTCATTTCTTTACATGTCCAACTTTCTTCATCAGATCGGGATCGGTTAAGAGGAGAGAGATAAAAGCAACAGTTGTGTCGTATAAAAACCAAAGACAGGGAGTCAGCTGTGATGATGATGATGGTTCTCAGAAATAATAAATGGGTCATATATAACCAGAGTTACTGTGTGAGTCAGAGAGTAAAAGTTCAGCTACACCAACAGGAAGTGGAAAATAAGAGCAAACCACCTTCTTTTACAATCTGAAGTCATGATCTTTTTCTATACGTAACTCGTTATTTATCTGCTTGGATGTGTTTCTAATTTTGAGTGCAACACTGAAACATTGGATTAGGTTTAAAGACAATCTGGCTTTGAACTTTGTCAATATGATGCTTTATATCTCCAAACTGGTTTTCTGGTTTATCAGTGGACTTGAGCAGCAGTGTTTGTTGGTGGTTAGCATGAACTAATTTACCACAGAATTATCAAGATCTTACTCTCTATTTGGATTTTTCACTTAGTGAGAATAAATGTATTATTTTTATAACATCATCACAAATATATTCAATTTCTTTTACTCTCTGAATCCCAAACTCATCAGCAGGAGCAAAAAAACTCATTTTTAAATGACTGGCATTAAAAAAACATTGGTGCATCCTAAAAACTGGCTTAATCTTCAGATATTCAAATTTCCAATGGTACCTGTATGCATCACAAATGATGTTATCACCATGTGTTAACTGGCCGGAGAAGACAAGAGAATTTTATTGACAGCTTTGATTCAAGTGTCCTCTTTGAAAATTTCAAGAAAACTAATTATTTCCTTTAGTTAAATTCTGTAAAAAACAACAAAAAAACAAACAAACAAACAAAACAAAACAAAAACCCCTCGGATAATTCTATGCCTCTTACTGCTTTCAAAAAGCCCTGAATAATAGACATACACCCTGTAATCCTGCCTCAAAATCCTTTGAATTTTCCTTCCCATGGTATTGTCTCAGCACTCCATCTCATTATTGACAGAAACTACTTTCAGATTAACTCAATGCCTCTGCAATGTAGACTGTAATCTGCAAAAAATTGTAACAGTACTGTGTATAAATGGTTCGTAAAGAGTAATCAGTTTGTAGCAGCGGTATAGCAAACATCGCAATTTGATGACATTATATTGCTCAGGAGATACTGTTAGGTTATGCTGAGCTCATAAAGATGTATGACTTCATTTTCCAGTGATAAATGAGCCCACCGAAAGTAAAAATGTAACAGAAGTAGAAAATGACCAGAAACTGCCTGGGACTCAGAGGGTTAGAAATTGGAGTTTTGCTCAGATAATGGCATTTTTGACATGACTCACAACCTGTTGATGTCTGTGCAGAGGCCAAAGACTCACCTCTTTACCACTTCCAAATCTGAATAGAGATTAAGTCAGCGTTTAAAATCTACAAAGGCAAGAGAGCTAAGTCGATGTTTCTTAGACACTCTTGAGATTCATCCATAGAATGGACGTGGTGTCCTTGACGTTACCCAGCTGTTACTGATATGTAATTTTGAAGAAAATCACAACAGCTACAGGGTGTTCACCTGCCACTCAGGTGAGCTGTGCCTCTGATTGGACAAACTTGTGATCCAATATCTTGTTCACTGCTGAGTTGAAAGAATTTCATCTACCTCCCTACTAGAGTCGTCCTCTGAAGTATTTTTTGTACCAGGTTGTTAATATGGTTATTCCTGCTGAGAGTAATCGTCTTTAGGCTTGGCGGGCATGTTCTTCTGATTCCTTCAGAGCCGACCTATCACCCGATGATATGTGTTTAGTAGAACTTATGTGTCCAAGTCAGTGAATGTGGCTCTTTACCAACCAATCTCCAGTCCAGAGACCAACATATTTGCTTTGAGTTGAGGCTGATCATGTCTAGATACTGGTTTTATTTCGACGAAAGTATGAAGCAGGTTAAGATATCCGACAGTGATAAGAACATATGCCGGCTGCGGTGATGTTGTGTAACTTCCTCTTGGTGCACAGCTTGACACAAGTTTCTATCGTTCGTCTTTTTGATTACTTTTTAAACAGAGAAGGCAGACTAAGTGTAGTTTGAGAATTTTGAATGTCTGAAATCAAGGCTACATTTTTCTCAGTAAAATGTTAACAGAGATGTTGGCATGCTGAGTCTTTGGCTGAATATAAAGATGAGATAATGAGACTTCATCTGCTTTGAAAAACACGAGGGTGAAGCCTTGATGTGGTCATGGTTTTTAGTTTAAGCACAGTAGACACTGGTTGGTGTTATCTGATAGTTTTTGATGTCGCACCCCTTCTGCTAAAATATGAACCCACTGCCCCACTCTTTCCCTTAGGTCAGAGTGTTTGTTACGTTACCTGTCATTATACCTCCTGGGCAGGCGACTGATTGGCCAACACAGCTGTCAATTAAGGTCACTGATTTGTTTTAAGTTCAATGTTTTTTTTAATTTTTTTAATTTTTTATTTTTTAGGAACTTTGCCTTTCATGGATCAGTGAGGAGGATCCATATGAAGTGGGTTTTAGAAACCCCTTAAGCAGGAGGTCTCACGCAAAGTGTTGTGATGTCATGACTTGTGTATTTGTTTTGAAAGATTAATGGAGACCTATCTTGTAATACTTTTCTGTGTTCAAGACAACTTTTTGCCGCATACAACAGGACAACCTAATGTATTTATCAACAGTTATAAAGTGCTGTTGTCTGAAATGTGACAACAAGGAAACTTTAAGTGTTTTTATCGCAGTTTGGTAGCCGGCTATTTTACGGGCAACTCAAAGCCTTGTGCTTCCAGATGCTGTACTGTGTAACCATTGGGAATTTTTTAAAGTTATTTTTTGGCTTTTTGTGCCTTTATTCAGAAAGGATAGAGGACAGTGGATAGTGTAAGAAACACAGTGAGAGTGGGGAGAGACATGCGGGAAGGTGGCCACAGGCTAGACTCCAACTTAGGCTGCCCACGTGAGGGCGAACCTCATGGAGTATGACTGTAACCAATAGGCCATCTGCGCTCCGATAGACTCTCAGGTTTTAACAGGTCACTGCAGTGTAACTGCTGCAGGTGAGCTGGAATGAGCATCATCACAAAGAGCTTAACCCGTGTTTTAGCCTTTAACTCGTGTTTTAGTTTTTAGCTTGTGCTTTATCACTCTCCCGTTGGGCCTTGCTCCGCGTTTCTGACCTTTTTTTGTTAGGAAGTTAAGCTCCAGTGGCCACTGTCACTACTTAATAAAGCCAAGAAATCTTTTTCAGCAGAGAAAAACACAAATCTTTATATCAATCACAATCTGGGCTATTCCGATCAGATTGGGAAGCTAGGAACTGGCATTTAGAAATAACCTATTTTTGCACTGAAAATCTCATTTGAAATTGGGGATTATGATCAAATCTAGATATGGGATTTTTTCGAGTTCACTAAGAAAGTCCTCACAGTCCCTTTAAGGTTAAAAAGGACTGTAATAGTCTGGTGTTGTAGTTCATTCACCGACTGTTGACGCAATCTACCGTAGTTTGAATTTGGATGTAGTAAGCTTCCTCCCAGACATTTACGTGGTGTCCACCTGTCAGTCAAGTGAGCCATGCCCTGACATTGGCAAAATTTTTAAGTTTATCCAATTCAAATTTATATAATTCTCTGAACAAGGCAGTATTTTTTTCTGTTGTAAAAATCAGCTTTCTGGGTTGGGTATGAATGTGGTTTCTGTTGCCTCTGCAGCCATCAGTCGTTACAATTATGTGTCAGCTTCACATTTGGAGACTGAAGGTTGCAGCTTGCAGCCAGCTTTTAAAGACGTCTTCAGTCTTTTTTACACATTGTGCATGACATCCTCCAAGTGCATCCCCTTTTTAACACAGTCTTCATCTTGTGTGCAGTTTGCCTCTTGTTACTGATTGGATAAAATCTCTGACACACCTACCCGTAAAGGAACATTTTTTGGGAACATATTGTACAAGCTGTGAGCTCAAGCCAAACGGTGCACTGTGTTTCCTGTCCATGCTCACCTCAGGCAAGGTCCAGGAGACAGAAAGGGTCTAATTAAACCTGCTGTCAAAGGGCATTGTGGTAAATGTAGGATTATTTTTCCTCTGAGTCCCTAACTGAGTGTACTTTATGGAGATGGGTGTTTGTTGTCCATGCAGTCAGATGGATATTTTTAGCTGTGTGTGAAGAGCATTAACCATCACTTCCAACATTTCTCCTCAAGATTAAATGAAGGATTAATGATATTGCCGGCAACCTGTTCCTCTTTGTTATAGGCTGATTGTCTCTATATGGATCTGTTTTATACTGTTGCTGCATGTGTTATTGTGTGTGCCAGATTTTCCAGACGCCCCATAATGCCATTGCTTAGCTTTTGGATGAGAGTTTGATCTCAAGGGCTCGGTGGGAAATTAAATTCATTTATTTATACATTTGCACTCTGTAGAGAGCAGGGATGGTCTCATTTAAAAGTAAAATGGCTCTGATGTTTTTTGCCTTACCCATGACAACACTCGAGGCTGAGCCAGAACCAGTTATTAGCATCATGAAGTGCCTCCATTTGATTCTTTATTGACTCAGAGGAGTTGATTTTTCCTACTTAGTTGTCACGTGAAGTGCATCTTTCCTTACCCACTGCTGCAGCGACAACTCACAGTTTCAGGCAGAGTCAGCACGAAGAAGGAAACAAAAATAGAGGGGTGGCAGTGACTGTCTGATAGATCTGGTTAGACAGAGAGGGGTTGAAGTAAAAATGGATCGACAGAAAAGAGAAGGAGTAGCGAGGGCGCAAGGACGAGGGAGAAACCAGATGTCTCTTTCACACTTTGTTTGACAGTGAATGTGGCTCTCATCCTCTCACTTGCTCTCTCTCTGTCTCCTGCTGATTATCTCCATCTCGCTCAGGGATAAGGGCCCCATGGGTGGGTTTTATTTACAGTATCTCTGCACAGCTATGAGGCCACACAATACCAACAGGCTCCATTTGAACAAAGAGTTGAGATGTTTGTACATGTGCAGCTGCAGCAGTTGAATCAGAGGCGTTGTGTTCAGGTGGGTCCCTGTGACTCAGTCTCCTGTCTCTCTCCAAACAGGTGAAATACAGAGCGCAGAGAAACATGACCCGCCAGGCTGTGTTAAAGATGGTGGCCGTGTGGGTGCTCGCCTTCCTCCTCTACGGCCCAGCTATTATCTTCTGGGAGATCATCAGAGGTCACAGCGTTGTCCCTTCTCATGAATGCTTTGCTGAGTTTTACTTCACCTGGTATTTCCTGCTCAGTGCCTCAACTTTCGAGTTCTTCACACCATTTGTGTCGGTGGCCTTCTTCAACCTGAGCATTTACCTGAACATCCATCGCAGGAATAAGAGCAGAGAGGAGTGCATAGAGAATGACGTGAAGGTGCAGAGGATCAGTAAGAAGCACAAAGACGGTACGGGCTGGTCCGTGTTTTTTGTGAAGACCCGTAAGGTGTCGTGCAGCGAGCCGGCTGCTATCTCTCCAGTAATCGAGGACGAGGATGTCTTGACCTCTAGTGGAGACCCGACTACGAGTCAGGTCTTCACGCAGAGGGAGAAGCTGTCTCCCAACAGGAAGAACTCCAGGCTGTTTCAGCACTCGGCCTCGTGCATGGCGCCCGGACGCAGGACGCAGGGATCACGCCTCATGCGGGACAAAAAGATTGCCAAATCTTTGGCCATCATTGTCTGTATTTTTGGGATTTGCTGGGCTCCTTACACTCTCCTGATGATCATCCGTGCAGCCTGCAGTGGCACATGTGTGCCACACTACTGGTATGAGATGACGTTCTGGCTCCTGTGGCTGAACTCAGCCATCAACCCGTTCCTGTACCCGCTGTGCCACAGCAGCTTCCGAAGGGCTTTCTCCAAAATACTGTGTCCTAAAAGACAATCAGTCCAGCCTCAGATCGAGGTCCAGTCCTGTTAGACAAACTCTGATGCACTTCCATGCTTTATGAAACAAACACTGTAAAAACCCATCAACTGTTCTTCCATCAAAATAATCTAGTTGCAGTGAAGGGAAACTTGTGTTTTTTTTAACCAGGGCTCTGATTTTTTGATTAATTCGAGGTTAAAATGACAAAAAAGTACGTAACTAACTTGAGATGTGCTCCAATTTGTTTTCTGAGCAGCTGTTAAGCTTGCTGTCATTGTTAAGCAGAAATCCTGGAGGGCACAAAAGAGGTTGACTAGACAAGCCAAATGTTTTAATATGGGGGTATCACTGAGGTATCCAGCGGTCTTCAAGTAGCTCCCAACAGCAGCTTTGAGACAGTATTTTTCTTCTACAAAGACTTTGACATCACAGACACCGAGAGAGCTGGCCAATCAGTGAACGGTGGGCTTGTGTGGAGGCTGGTTGTTAAAGAGACAGTACCGAAGCTCTTCTGTCAGGGTGAGATAATGAAGGAAACTTTGATTTGAACCATATATTGCCACCAAAGAGGTTTTAGAATGAAAATATATACTTATAACTTGTCTGTTATCTTGAAGGTCATTTTATGAAAGAGGTTCAGGCTGTTAATGTTTGAGTGTCACACCAGAGACAGACAAAAGTCCTTTCAGGGTCAGGCTTTTAATTTGTCTCTGAAGAGAAATCACAGTTGTACTCACGTACCACAGTGTCCCATTTGATTTTTAAATTGTAAGAGGAGCAAAATCAGGTTTGCAAATTCCAGGATAGGACATTAAAGGTGACACCCAAGAAAACCAAGTCCATGTAAACGCATCCTCTGTTTCTTGATGAAGTCTGATGGCTTCAGAGAGCAGTTTAATGTTGCATTTACACCAAATGTGAATAAAGTCATTTGGCCTTGAAGATAAAGTGTAGACACAAGTTCTTATCAGGCACCGTTGGTAATTAAAGATCCAAAATTTCCTCATGCACTTGATGCTCTACTGGCATGGTTCACTCCTGTTCTCTGCACTTATTTAGTTGAAAAATGTGAACGTGATGTGAATTATGTGCAGCCTTCTCCTGAACTGTGTTTTTATAAGAGCAGGAATAAAAAGGAGCCGGCGTTAAAGAGGGTGAGGTTAGATACAGTTGTGAGTTGAGGAAACTTTGTCTGTCACTTGATTCCAGCAATCTGTTGTTATAACAAGTTATCACTGCTTCAATTAGCAGCTTTACCTTGTTTGATAACAACAGATTGGAGTGAACTTTGATGGAAGCCTCTTCTCTCTCAATTTTTTTTTTGAATATTCACAAATGGAGCTTATCCATGCGAATGACATAACATTTAGGCAGTGCTGTTCACATTTCCCAGTTTTGCAGCAGTATGTTGTGTTTAAGCTGACAGTATACCAGGAAATAGTCAAGTCCCATTCAAACCTCCTGGTTATATCAGTAAAATCAGAGCCCTGGGTTTAACTAACTGACTTGTCAGTATGATAGTACAGATTGGAGAGAAAGAGAAAGAGAGAGAGGGAGAGAGAGAGACAGAGACGGTGAGCTGCTGCCCTTGAACTTTTCTTGATAATAATAATTATTAAACTTTAATAACAAGGGGAGATGGGGGCTCAAAGTAATTTTAAAGAAGATATAATTGCACCTTGATTACAGCGGATGTCAGATATTTCAGATTGTATTATTGCCTCCGCAGGTCTCTGAAAGTAGGACAGAAAGTAGTAAAGTACTTTTCGGCTTTCTCACTTGGTGCTGATCACTGTGAAATGATTTTTTGCAGCCGGGAGGATCTAGATGACAGTCCTGAAGTTTCTACTATTATTTAAGAGCTGGAGCAGCGCGCCAAGCTGCCACAGAGTGGCCTGTCTGGAAAAAGCACAGCCGAAGAAACAATCAACTCACAGAAAACCCTTAAAACACAAAGCAGAGGATGTGGAGAAAGAATTGTGTGGCTTTATAACGTTTCATAAGCTCTGTCTGCACATGGGAATCTTCACTTTAAAGTTTCAAACACATCACTGAAGAAAAAGAAGAAACTATACTTTATGCCTCATCATGCAGCAATAGGACAATGAATGTGGTTTCCTCGATGTTTGAAGCACCTGAAAAGGAGAGGATAACTTTTACAGAGTTTACGGAGCATTAGTGAACTTTTATCAGATATGTTTTATTTATTCTTCTTTAAAGTGGGCTAAGGGCAACACTGAATCTGCACTTGATCTGACAAGATGTCTCTACTGAAAATATGTAAATGTATATGACATGAGAGCAGTATTAAAGTTTTGAATAAAATATTGATGCCAAACTTAACAGCTGTTTTCTTTATGTGCAGCATTTATTCAAACATCTGACAGGTTTGGAAAAATGTTTGTGACTTGACCTGTTTGTATCTCATCTCAGCTATGGATGTTTTGGTGTAAAGAGCCAAAGAAAGGTAAATAAAGACAAGAATGCCGAAAGCCTTAATACTTGGACCTATCATTGGTCACTTCAGTAACGCAGGTGGTGCAGAGAGTACAGACAGAGTAGGGCTCCTGTTCCTCATCAGAGATCAGAGAACACCTTGATTAACAGTGCAGCTAAAAGTGAAGTTGTACGGGACAGCAGTGATCTGACTTACTGTGTCTATGATGAGTGATTGATAGGAAACATCTCAAAGTGACTATTGTTGTATCTATCAAAAAAGGAAAAAACATCAAAATGAGAGAAGGAGTCCGATCTCATCTTAACCTTGGATTAATTTTGATATAATGGTGGATGCTGAAGCTGTCTGACAGAAAAAGGACAGAAGAGTTTAAGAAAGCCAAACAGGAAAGTGACAGAGCACAAGCCAAAGACTAAGAACATGAGCTACAGACTGAAACACGGTTCAGCTGTTTGTGATAATGTTCTTTCCAACCCAACCCAGTAGTTATTCTGCAGTGGTCTGTTCAAACCTGGAAGTCTATCAATAAAATGAAGAGCCAGGTTACATTTGCTCTGCTTTGTAGATGAGCACTGGTAGGAGATAACCTGGGTTCACAAATGTTAAACGTTTGGATAAATGGATGTGGACCAGAACTGAGCCTGCTCAAACTAAAAGCTATCAATGTAAACACATTTTGTCTATAGATGGCAGAAATAAATAAATGAAATACATTGAACAAAAATGCAAAAAGATAGGAAATGAGAGAGAAAAGAGACTGATGTTAACACAATAGTGTTTTCTGTTTACAGACTGTAGTGCCAGCATCAAACTGAAGGCTGTACCAACCCAAGAAAAGTCAAGCTTTTCGTCAGACTTACAGAAATGAGACACTAAATTTGTTTTTGTACCAGGCTGTAAAGAAGACCCTTTCTGCTCTAAAGTTACCCACTTAAACATGGGGCCTTATGGGGACTGAGTTACTTTTGAACCAGCCTCAAGTGGACACTCTAGGAATTGCAGTCCCTGTGCTATATTTTGAAGCAGTGGAGATGCTGCTTATTTCAGGCAGATGAAGACGGCAAACAGTGACCATATTCCGTGAAATGCTTGTTTGCTGTCTCAGAGTGTTTTAATGGGGGTGAAAGGTTCCTAATTGTTGGTTTCTGAGATAAGATAAGACTGAGAGGAGCTGGTGTGTGGGTGGAGAGGAGAGTTTAGCTGTGTTTGTGTACAAATCACACCTGACACGCAGTGTTGAAACAAACATTAAATTAACTGGAGACTTATTTTCTGTCCCTTGAAAGGCTCAAGTTTGCACTCAAGACTGCTCACAGCTCTGAACACGAGGACCTGTAGTTTACAGAGAGCTGTCCAGATTGTATTATCTGATAAGAGCAAAAATAAGTGTAAGGCGTGACTGAGCTGCAGGGCATTGACCTTTGATACGAATTTGAAAATAACTGTGTCACCAAAGTGTGTTCAGGGGATTTGAGCAAAAAGCAGCATCTCTCTCTTGTATTTATGTGGCAGCTCTGAGGTTTTAGAAACATGAGTGACAGATTCAGCTGCAACATGTTGAGAGGAAAGACACGGAGACGCCTTTTTATTTGGGTTCTTCAAATCATATAAAAAGCCTCTCTGACTTTGTATCCGGGACGTTATCAACTCACATGTGACAGAAAGGTAAATGAAATGCACTGATGGCCATCTGGTGAACAGATACAACTCACTCACCTGTCAAGCTGGACACACTTCTCAATATATCTTATCATCAACTTTTAAGGCCCAGTTACACTCTAATGCCGTGTATGTGATGTGATCCTTTTGTTTCGTCAGCAAGTTTTATGAAGGCTTAAACAGACATGAATGTCTCAAATTGCATGTGCAAAGGGTTAAAAATAAGCTTTTATTAAAAAAATAGTGGAAAATAGGAATAAACTTGCACAGTTGTTAGGAATAAAGAAATAAGTCGTTCAAACAAGAAGAGTTTTTGTACCAGGCAGTAAAAATGATGTATTATGCTGAAAGAATGGACATTTTCATAGGACCCTAATCCCTTAAAAGACAGCAAAAACAAAGCACAAGCAGATGAAAAACAAACAATCATTTTTTAAATCACAGCACTGGCTTTACTTTTTAACGCCTCTTGTTGCATTTAATGATTCTTGTGAGCTGCCATCATTGTTAATGTCTCCATTTTAATTCAAACAAACAATATTAATCACTTACCCAGTGGAAATAATGAACATTTCTATATTTTCTTTGTGAGAGATTGAGCAATATATAAGTTGCCATTAGTGCGACTTTTTACTTGTGGTTCAACAAATCCCACCTCCAGTGATAAAAAGAATCCAGTTCCTTGCTTTAACAGATTCTTCTGCTTTCTTCTCGCCTCCCGTAGTGCTCTGGTGGAAGAAATAATGAATTAATCATCAAATATTTTCAACCAGTGAAGTATTGTTTTATCTCTGTTTGAGGTCAGACTGAGGTAAATTATTTGTGTTGTTCAAACTTTTTGGAGCTGCATTAAAACACATTTCAAACATGAGATCAACACTTTTGAAAGAATTAATTTTACTGTGCTTTGATGGATTCTTTTGCAGAGTTTATCGCTTTGAAAATCTTTGCCCTTTAGGCCATGTAAGTTAACGTGTGTATGATGTCATCACAAGCAGATTTCAGCCTTTTTTTCTCACAAAGAGAGGGCTTGGTTTGGCAAATTTAAGTTTTCTTTTTCCAGTGTTGCCCCAAACACTCACTGACCACGATGGTATGATTGTCTTTATATCTGTTTGGAAACATCCAAATGAACTTACACGCTCAATGCAAGCAGACCACATAACTTCATTTTTTCAACCTTGAACTGGACAGTGGTTGGTGGCACTAGTGGTACAATTTTGAGATTAAAGTTTTAGAGTATGTGACATATGGAGAAGAGAAGGAGACAGAAACTCAGTGGCATCACAAAGAGCTCAAGTCCAGGCCTGACGGGCAGAGTTTTATGTACAAAATGAAAGTTTCACTGGTAATATCAAAAATAGAGTCTGCCCCTTGGACCCTTATTGGTATTATTCCGAAGGAGAGGAGCCTGATAACTATAGGTTCATCCTACTACATTACATTCAGAGACTGGTAGGAGGATAAAAAGGTCTGTATGTGAGCACAGTGATGGACAGGAGTAATAGGCACTGTGAGCTCTTTGAAGGGGCTTTAAGGATTATTCTAAAAAGTTAGTGTTTTTCTAGGATCAAGACTCTGTATACCATGAGCTCTAGCACCCACTGTCGTGAGGAGGTGACTCTTAGCAAGGCACGCGCTTCTTTAAAGCAAATGAATAGAGAGCAGATATTCCTTTTTACACTACTTTTCTGTGTTCAAGATAATTTTACTTACGAAACACAAAGAAGAGGTATTCTTATAAACATGTCAAAAAGCAAACTTTTTGGACTCAGATTATACTGTAGTTTAATAGCCAGCAGCATTTAGCGCTACTCACAGACTGGTGCTCCGAGACATGTCTGTAATTTGTAATGTTTGTGGTTTTGTCCTACCAGTGCTCATCTACCAACTCCGACCTCACCTAGCAGAGCAAACTTAACCTGACTCTTCATTTTATTGATAGACTCTCAAATTGGAACAGACCACCACAGAATAACTGCTCCATGTGGGTTGCAATGTACATTTACTTTTATACCAAAGCAGAAAATTGTTACTCTTCATTTTTCAGGGACTCAGTAATATGTTGTTGAAACTGTAATCCAGGCGCCACCATGAGACTTTCCACCTCTCCCTGTATCTCTGAAAATATCTCACCACTTAAAGAGAAGCTGCAGAGTACCCCGCCCAGATAAAAACAGTTTTTCTTGTCATTGTCCATGTGTACAGCTCTTGAGAAAAGGAGGACATCTCTCTCCCTCTATGACAGCTTTATTCTCTTGCTGACCCTACGTAATCACAGTCCTTTAAATGCCACGGCACCTGCAGGTGACGAGACGCATTTTGTGACTGTAAAAAACGCAGCTGACAAGTGAAAAAGCTCTCTAAACAGATCTAAAAGACGTGAAACCCATGAGACACGACCATCACATCTCCTTTTACAGATTCATCTGTTAGGAAGTAGAAAGAGCAAATCAAGCAGGACAAGTGGCTGTTTCCTGCCCTCCTCCTGAAACAGATGACAAAGTCAATTTGGATGCTTTCATTAAAAGGTCAGACGAGGATGAGATGAATAGACTGAGGTTCAGTTGACCTGTGCAGAGAGCAGGTGGATTTGCAAATGGAAAACAAATTGCTTGGGGGAGTATTGGCATTGTTTCTGGGAGCTGTGGGAAACCAAAGACTCCATGTTCACAGCTTTCCAGAAAGGAAACTTGAAGCAGCTCAAATTCTTCAAACCCACAGTGGGATTGCTTACAGATACACTGACGGCTGTATATTTTTTGAAGCACATACTTTAAGGTGAAGACAAACCATATAATAGGCCACCAAGTGAACACACAGACCTTGAGTTGTACAGTTTCACTTACAATGAGCTGAAATGTTGCTGCAACAGGGGACAAAGAAACATGCAGCTTTGATGATAAGCCGTGTTCAAATACTGGTCATTCTGAGCAAACAAAAGAAAAGCATGCCTGTGATTTATTTTAATTGGAATCTTTGGAACCTTTGGTCCCACTTTTTTGCTCCTTTCATTTCTGCATGATAGCAAACTATTCATTATTAATGACCTGGTATTGTTTCAAGCCCCTCAACGGGAGGCAGCGAGGATGAGCTTGCCATCAAAGCTTCAATACATTTAAATGATTATTTATTTTTTAAATCCTCTGACACTGCAACACAGAAATAAAGACAACAAAAGAGGATGAACAATTAAAATCTTCAAAGCTGGGGGTGGGTGGGCGATTCATTTAGAATAATAGAAGATTAACAGGCAAAGATTTTCTTATGGAATAAAAAGGAAAAACCTGGGCATCTTTAATATTATACATTATTTCTTATTACTGTCAAGTTTGACCTAAACTAAAAACTAAGACAGAGTTCTTCTTTAACTTCAGAGACCTAAAGGTGTTGATGACCTTTGGGGTGAGAATAAATACTCTAACGATGAGACACCAAACAACATAATTAAAAACAAAAATGTTAAAAGTAACACAAATGTAAACTGTAGGACCAGTATTGTGTCCCCACATTACTGTTCAGCCTAGTATAGAATGCAAAATGTAAGATAGAGACTATTTTTCAGGTCTCCTAGCACTGTATTTCTGCTTGTACAACATCCCTGTACATCACATCTCCTCCAATGTCATATCTTTTTCCTTCATTATTACGTTCACCATTAGTTACAATAGTTGCTGTTTGATAGATAACATGTAGCAGCTCTAATATAACAATATATGCAAATTGAAGCAAAAGAGCAGAAAATGTTGTCACTTGACACTAAACAAACACCCAGACCTTACTACCATCGAGTACTTTGCAGAGCAATGCAGACAAAACAATGCAAAATGATGTACTGCTTACGAAGGTGTTGACCACAACACAGATCTGGAATAATCTTAGAGCTCTGGTGCAGAGTTTCAAAGGCTGAGCTATACCATGTGAGTACAAAAATGACACAGCAGAAAAGCATGTCCTTGTTTTTAGTGCCAAGTGGCAAAAGATTAGAATTCAGGGGAAAAAATCATCAAGAAAGTATGACGCCTACATCACCCCGCTGACACAAAGCTGCCAGTTTCACAAGATGGAAAGAGGAACGGGAATGACTGGCCATTAATGCTAATGGGTTAGATGAGCTCCTCGTGTGCTGCTATGTCCTTTTTATTCCATTTTGCCTCCTGAGACTTCATATTGATCTGGCATTCATTAATAAGAGGGATGCTGAAACCACAGTATCAGCAATATTAAAATCAGGACATATGGAAAGTGATGGTCCCATTTAAAAAAGATACAGAAACTGTAAACCTAATGGAACTGCCCTGAAAAGACTCACCACACAAAACTTTTAGTGGCTGATTTTATGACAGAGATATCACACAAGGTGTATTACGACCAAAGCCAAACATTTCCTAGAACCAACCATTAGTTGTCTGCATTGTGACTGCTAGGCAAAGACCTGGGCAGCTAAAGGAACAATGACATATAGAGGAACAAAAATAAAAGTTATTTGAATGTATCACCCCGCCACCCCCACTGTCATGACAATATATATTACATGTTGCTAGAAAAGCAAACGTGATCTCCATGTTTGGTGGCTAGATTTAACGCCATTCACAGCCTGGTAAATCTCAGTTATATCCTGCCAGTGCTGATCTACTAAATAGTGCAAACATAATCTGGCTTTTTGTGTCATTGATAAACTCTCAGGTTTGAACAGATCACTGCAGTTTAAATGCTGCATGTGAGCTGGAATGAGCACTTTCACAAACAGCTCATCCTGTGTTTTAGCCTTTTTTCCATGCTCTCTCTTTTAGATTTCTTCTGTTCTATTTCTGTCAGACAGTCCAGCTGCTGTTTCCACCATTACTACAAAATAAATCCAAGAAATTTTCAGCAGATAAAAATACAGATCTTGCTTCTCGTGGCTAAACTTTGTCAGTTTGCTTGTTGTCATAGAAACTAGAGTGAGCTAAGAAATAACTTTAAGAAATAACCTATTTTGACTGGTCAGTTCAACAAAGAGGGTTTTGTTCAATATTTATTGTTGTTAGTCAAATGAAAGTGTATATATGATTTAACCTTTGAACTGTATTATGACTTTTCACCATGACCCTTTGTAGCTCAGGGCTTTTCATCGCAGAGACACGAGGTAAACAGCATTTTCTGATGGTCGTAGACTTCTGAAAGAACTTATGAAAAAGAGCCAGAAGAAAATTCTGCTGTAACATCTCAGAGCCACATGCTTTATCCTGACCTTTGAATAAAATATTCAGATTTATTCAAACTCCTTCAACTATTGAGATAGTACCAAAATATTTCAAGTTTGATGACCTTTCCAGTAGATTTGGTGATATTTGCTGTTCAGAGGACCTCTTATAGGTGGATAAAAAAACATCTGTCTGAGCATGAAAATCTGATTTTGGCTGTTAAACTTCTTAAATCAGTTTCCAGCACTCAACCTTTTAAATGCAGAGAGGAGGATGA
This sequence comes from Thalassoma bifasciatum, assembly GCA_008086565.1. Taxonomy (NCBI): domain Eukaryota; kingdom Metazoa; phylum Chordata; class Actinopteri; order Labriformes; family Labridae; genus Thalassoma; species Thalassoma bifasciatum. The sequence continues at coordinate 170,760 of RPOG01001151.1, forward strand.
AATGTTCTGGGCATAGAATTATTTTAATGAATCAGTGCTATTTATTTTTTTTGCCAAATGCTGTTGGTGTGGACATTTGCATGACAAAGGAATTATCGGCAGAACAAAAACAAAGGAAGAAAAGAAGCTGGAATGAAAAATCATAATCATTCAAAAAGTCAAGTAATCTCTTGGATGAAACTTTTCATAAACATGCCTGTAGGAGTTTTGTGGATGAGTATTTCTGGGGGCAGATTAAGCAAATTTCATGATATTCAACTAAAACTCAATTGATAACAAAACCAGCTCTCCTAACATTGTTACTGTTTCCCAAAAGCAAGAGTCTCCATCTCTGTAATCGTTATCTCCATCAGAGTCAGAGCACTAGGGATTCGCACCTCTTCGAAAGTCATTTCTCCTGTTTTGAGACAATTTACTGCAGATCAGTTTCAATGGGTGGTTATGATTTGAAGGCTGAAACCAAAAACCTATCCCCAAGTGTTATAATTTAACGTTCGGTGGCTCAGGTTTTATTCATAGATTCTCCAAACTCAGCTGTCCAAGTTGAAACATTAATATTGGGAGGTGAACCTGATCAGATCACAGGGCGGGGGTTCAACATCCTAACACTATGACTCTGCAGCTCATAAAGGAGGCATTCATTATGGATTAATTTCACCATTTTATTCACCATATATATAAAAATGAAGTGTTTTGTGGGGAATCGATTTTCTGTTTGTTAGATCTCGGCTCAAACAGACGTCACAGAGTTTGACAGGTTGGTTTGATGATCTGTTTTTCTTCTACAGCAGCAGACATGGAGTGTTAATGGACCGCTTTTTGTCCTACTTGATTACTGTCTGAGCTGTGTGTCTGCTGCTGCCCCACAAAGCCAGCACAAACACTCCCATAATACTGCTTCTTGTTTTGCCTTTTTAGACGTTTTATTCACAGTTCCTCAGATGAAAGGACAGAAAGTCGCTTTCTCTCTCTACCGGCAAAAACACAAAAGGAGAACAAATGAAGAATAAATCGACCCCCTCCAGAGTCTACAATAGAATTCAAATACTCCTATTCACCTTTAAAGCTTTTAATAATAATCCATCATTATATCTTTAATAGCTCATAGTGCCTCATTAGCTCTGAAGAACAGTGTGCACCCAGCATGAAGTCAGGGATTTTTTACAACATATGATCACGCAGTAAATTGGTTCAGAAGAGACATCCAGCTTTATGGAAAAGTTACTTCAGTACTCCTTTTTACAGACCCAAATTATTGCTAGTTTATTAAATGATTGAATGTCCAACTGATTCAACATTAACCCCAGGTACTCCTTACGTATATCACCATATAAAAACAGAAAAATGCAACACTAGTTTTACTTATAATTGATATGCCCCAGTCTGTGGAGTTGTTCCTTAGAAGTATAATAGTAGAATGGATGCATGTGGCTATTGAATAGTTTATCACTTAAAATCGTCATCTTACCAGATCCCATGAGCACAACTGTCTGCCATTCATGCCTATGAAACCCCTCACTCTGTCATAAACACACATTGCAAAGTAAATGAAGAAAAACTACCAAAAACGGCTAGAGGGCAACTTGTTCAGTGGCACAATTATTTTAAATAGAAAATGAATAAATTTGTAATAAAAAGGCTGAATTTAACCAACAACATTGTCAATCCGATCAGAAAAGGTACAACAACTGATCTATGAGTGGACAGCAGCAGCAGCGACGGCAGCGAGGCTGTGCTGTCAAAAGGTCGGACTATTCAAGCAAGTCAAAAAGGAAAATTTCTATGGATTTCACAGGATCACAAAAGCATGATATTTTGTCAAGTTTGCACTGCAGCAAAAAGCAAAAACAAAACAAAACAAAAACATGGGTATCTCATTCTACAACACACAACCAAAAATCTTTAAAAGCTTTCTGAAAGGATTGTTTTTCCAGCTTGGCCATAGGCAGCCTTTTCCTAATCAAGACTGAACAGAACTGTTGAGTGATAAAGAACCAATTAAATTATTTTTATTTTAACATATGGTAGTATGTTTTATAGCTGGCTTACACTGATTCGCCTTGTGGAGTTAGTCCTTAATTTGTTTATTCAGGCCCTTTTATGAAACTTTGGTTGTTGTGATCATCACTTTTCTAGCACTTGTTTCTGTAAACTTTGCTTTGTAAACATATCCGTCTCCCTAAAGCTCCACTGTGAACAACAAGAGCTTAAATGATTGATGAGAATTCATGAAAACTGTTGCAGATGTTGGTAAGTGACAGATCGGAGTGTGTTGTTTTGTGGTATTAATTTTCAGAACCATGGACAGCTCCGTACTTGATGGTCTGCAGTACAGTGCATTGTTCAGCCATCTCGTCTTAAGGGCGTCAGGTTTCAGATTTTTTATAGTCTATACTGTATTCATTCTGTCCACTAGAGACTGTTACAATGATTAAATAGTATTGGTTAAAAAAAAAAATTGGTGTCATACGTAAAATAAGTGATTTAATGTAACCGCAGGAGTGCATTTTTGCCAGTTACTGCTGTAGTGTCTGCATGCTTGCGTGCCGGTGAGCTTGTGATGCCTTCAAACAACATAATGTGCTTAAAATCCATTTTCACAGCTTTATAAAAATGATACCGATGTAAGTTTTAAGCATCCACCAGCACAAACATAAATTAGCATCTATGCCAGAAACTGTATGTAGTTTTTGTCTGTTTGCATGTTGAGAACTGTGCATAGGTGTAAGAATTTATGGTTTTTTATCTGACGACAGGAAAAAAAGAGCTGGACCTGACAGAAGTTTTCGTTTGCCCTTGGGCTGAGCCTGGGGTGTGAGTGTGCCGCTGCCCTTCGTGGCATCAGTTTTCTCAAGACAGGCAAATAACTTCTCTGTGTCTTCAGCTGGATGATCTTTTTGTTTGTTTGTTTCTCTGTGGGTTGAATTAACATAGGAAATGAGGTCAGTCGTAATCAGGCTCGGGTGGGTGTCACAACAGCAGTGTGAGTGACAGATGACAGGTGAGTGGCAGGTTAATGCAGAGCTCACAGACCAGGTGGTTTCACATGTCACTGATGATAAATCTTTTCAATTTCTGAGCAAGAAAGTCAACAAAAGGCAAACAGTCTAACGTGGAACGACAAGTTTGGACTTTTTTTCGTATTAATCAGCTCCAAAAGTTTGTGACGGATAATTTAATCTCTGTGTGACCCTTTTATCAACAGCGCTTTAAACCCTTGAGTGAAATCTAACACTTCATTAATTTTAATGAGCCACAGCTGCAGCTATCAGCGCACACGTCGTGTGCAAATGTTAAAAAGAAAAATACTCAACTTCAGAAACTTGTGTAAACATGACTTGACTGGTATATTTTGTTATCAGCGATTTTATAATTAAGACTGGTTTTCTTTAAAGACTGGGCTGCACTCAACGATTTCCAAGGTAACAGGGTTATTGCAGGTTTATGACATAAGTTAAAATATATTTAAAAAATATAACTATAACTGAAAGGTCCAAATTACTTGGGTGACCTGCTGTGGAAGAGTTTTTGATGTTATCAACACTCTTGCAGAAAAATGCCATACCAAATGTAAGAATGATACAGTGAGTGCATATAAGATTTGTAAGGTCATTTAAATATTAAAATGCACATCTTAAGGTCAAGGATCAGCAAAAATAGAACTGTTTTCCTTTCAGTTTGTTTCATAAGAGCCCCTTATAAAAGAGAAATAACAAAACTAACTAAGTTAATTTTGACCCTGTTTTTCTGAGTTTGGACCTCAGATATCATTCTACCTTGCTTCCTGTTAGGCTGATCTCAAAGTTTCGCTCGTTAACTCTCAATCATTACAGTCTTTCTTTCTATCTATCTATCTATCTTTTTTTCTGTCTATGTTGATACTTTGAACTTTAAAAACTAGCACAAAGGAAAGCAGCTTCTTCTTTTCTCATCCAGCAGACACAGCAACACAATGATTCATCATGTTCACCAGCTCGCCTCTGACTGTCAGCAGCGTGTACTCTGACTTTTAGAGCTTTTTACCACAAATGGAATGACAAGAGAGTGAACCTGGATGGTGAAAGTATGAGTCAGACGGCTACAAGAAAAACTGGAACTCTTAAAAGCTCTGCAAAGTCCCAGGATGATGTCAGGATTGATCTAATTGATCTCTGTATCAATTTGTTGAAAAGTTTTCTGACTGGACTTCAGAGGTTGGATTTAGTCTAAACTAAAAAAGGGCTCATATTGAAAGAACATAAAACAGAGAAGCTCAAATATTAGAGTATTCAGGGATTACATTTGATCAAAAACCAGGCGCATTTTGATCCCTGGAGCTTGACACTATTTATTAAGCCTGAGCAACATAAGTGCAAACCCCATTTAGGCTGGAGGGAACTCTTTCTCTTCTGCTTCTTTGTTTCTGTCTCCAACTGAGGAATTACAACATGACAAAAAATATTCACTTTCATCAGCATGGTAAAAATAAATTTGCATGTTACTGGCTTTGAAAAAATGTAGCACATTGGCTCCACTATGCCTTATACAAACTTTCAAAATGGGGTCTGCACAGAAGTTGATTTCACCGACAAATCTGAAATTCAGTTTGCACATACATCAGGTAAAAACTTAAGGAAAAGTTTCTTTCAAAAGTACCCAAACCAAACAGGAAGTCAGTTGTATTGATTTTCCTTTTAGAGAAGTGAAAGTTCCTGCCAGTTTCCAGGGTTTTAAACAGGAAAAAGGCTGTAAGTCCAACAAGCTCTGTTCAATCTGCTCGAAATTTGGCATGATTCACAAGAGTGCTGACCCGTGCAGCCATATGATACAAAAAGTTATTTGGTCACAATCAGAAAGCCATCTCTCTGGAACAATGTTCAATCTACCACACATTTCACATATTTGATGACCCCATAGTGCTGCAGTAGGAGCAACCCTGAATGAGAGCGAAACAAGCTGCAATCTATCACTGAGGAATGGTACCAATAGAAAAGCTGAAAACTGCAGTTTCTTGAGTGTCCCCTTGATGTTGGCTCTGGTAGTACCAAAGACCACAAACATGCCTTTCAATAAAACCTTTTTTTCTGATGGCACACTCTGTCCTGCCGTGACTGAGGTTTAATCATCTATTACTCAGCAGTTATGATCAAAACTCTGCTTCAAAATCATATGGAGATGACATCCATGTATTATAAAGTCTATGGTACAAAGGCAGGAAGATTTGCTCAGTGCTGCTTCTTAGTGCTGCCACATTTCACCCTCAGTGAACTGTTAAAAGGTAGGGTCTACAGGATTTTTCTAAAATATAAAATCTCAGCTTCTACAGGAATAACCCAACTCAATCATCATCTATGGGCCCTTATACATGTGTGTCAGTGTCTGTGTCTGCCTGATCCCCAGCCTCTGCCTTTAATGTTGATGTTTTGGTTGACCTGGGACATTTATGGACAGAGAGTTGGTATGGTTAAGGGTTATGACCAGCAGATCACAGAGCACGAATGTGACTATGTGTGTTGATGATAGTGAGGAGAAGCTATCCCAAGTGGCTACAATAGTGATCGTAATACAGAGAAAGAATGATACAGTATTTGCTGGATACCTCATTTACCTGCAGGGACTCAGGTGCACAGCTCTTCCCACGTGGAAATGGTATGCTGTAGGTGCTCGCTGGGCTGATGAGTGTGTTCACTTAGCTGCAGCTATGAGCTACGATTGGAGACAATGGGCATGTGCAGCCACTAGCACTGAGCCACAGAGGAGAAGGAGCCCAGTTTGGATGTTGTGTTGATAAACATTAACGAAAGCAATCCTGCAGACTCCACCTTTAAGTGTCAAACTTTAGGCTTCGAGAGATGAAAGAAAAACTTAGATTTTGCTGTCAGATTTATATTTCCAATAATTTGAAATTAGAGCTGCTTCATGTGTTCAGCCTTTAAAAGTCTGCCACTGATTATATTTAGCGATCCTGTATACTAAATAGATTTAAGAATTTGTCTTCCAATTATAGGAGGGTTGGATTTTACAGGCTTAACTCGTGTTTTTCCAACAGCAAACCCCACACCTTCAGTAAGTCTGCTTTGTGCATGAGGGGGCTGCAGAGTCTTTTTCAATGTTCATCGATCAGCAGCACTTCGATCTTTCCTGGCAAAGTTACTTCACTGTTTCGACAGTGTACAAACTTTGAGAAGGTTTTCAGAATGAGAGTTTCCCAGCCCTCCTGATTTATAACACATATGTTGCTCAGCATTGCAGCAGAGCCTAAATCAGCTCACAGAGAGAGCACATATTCCTCAGACGCACGGCTACTTACTTTGAAATATGTGCTTTCTGAGTCCAAACACGTCACCTGCAGGGACTCCATATTGGGTGGAACTTAATTATGTATCATATAAACAATGGTGGACTGCAAAAAGTCTGATCCTCTGCAATTTCAACCCAAGAAAATACAGAGCCCTGCCTTTCACTAATTTCAAAAAAGCAAATT